>JAPQVW010000168.1:0-38477 GCA_028535905.1 Quercus berberidifolia | reverse complement strand
TTTTATAAGTACCTAGTACTTTGGTATTTTAGCCTAACGCAGGAATACTCTAAACGCATCTCAGTTCATCAACTTGGCTGAGTCCTTCTCGTACCAGATGTGATGATGTCTTACAATAAAATGGTATTCTCAAATGCTACCTCGTATCTCAGCAACTACCGCAACTATTAACTTGAAATTTAAAATAATAATACATTACGTGCGCCTGTACAGATTTAGAAAAAATTAAATAAATGAAAAATGTCATGTCGAAATTTTAAGATACATGGTTAAGTGGGTTATCAAATGAAAGGTATTGGCTTGTTTCTATTCTACCCTAGACAACAATAGCAGTTCTTGTTCTACACTACACACATTATATTATCTCTGCTGATAGCTACTCTACAGGAAAATGACATGAAATACAAATATCAATTTAATTTTTTTATTAGTGGCTATCTGTACAAAACTGGAAGATTTTAGCTAGTTTTAACTTTCACTACCAGCCTCCAGCCCGGTGCGACCGGCCTTGGCGCGCCGCCGCCGTCGCTCACGGGCGCTCCATAGATCTGAACCGTCTGTCAAATTTTATTAAAATCCGTTCAGCCGTGTAAAGGTAACAGACAGACAGAATTACTTTCGCTTTTATAATATTAGTATGGATTGATGTTGCGGTACATATATACAGGATTTGAAGTATAAGACCGTCTCAGACAACTGACGATGAGTCAGACGGACCCAAATACGTTTGAGTACTCCGACGTACATAGTTTCAAATTGGAAATAAGGTTCCTATTTATTTCAAAGACGAAGCAGAGCTGTCAAATGTTCAGAAGATTCCTTCATTTCTTTTGTTGTAATTTTTCAGCAGGAGCAATGCTTCAAACCGGGCAGCTTGGATCACACAATTAATGCACTCAGAAGCGGGAATCCTTCACAAGTCAAGGTATTTAAATAGTTTCTTATGAAAACTTGTGTAGTTAGGCTTCCTATTGAATAGAGAAACTAAATACCTAATACAAAACAAAAGGCCGTTAATGAAACGTTACTAAAGGCTTTAATAATTGAACAACTAATTCTAGGGCCTCTGTGCCGCAGTACTCTATTTGTTTTTGTGAACTTAACTAAAGCTAAATATGAATAATATTGATTGAACCATGCTAATGGCTTCTCTTCACATTTCATACAAATTGTATGGAAACGTCATTTTTTATTGATTCAAAATCTATTATTATGTTCCTGATGTGAAATAGAGTCGATTGAGAAACGAGACCAAATCGTTTTTCTAACGAATGTCATTTTCTAGGCTACCAATACTTTTAATTTTAAAGGCATACAAAGAGAGAGATTTATTTAAAAACAAATTTAAATAAAATAATGCTGGACAATTCACACAGCATCATCTAGCCCCAAACTAAGCAGTGCTTGTGTTATAGATACTTGATGACTGATGTACTTAATACAATATATTACACAAATATATACTTTTACTTTACCTAGAAAACACGCAGAACACTCGGAACAAATATCTGTAGATCGTAGAAACATTTGTTTCGAGGCGGGAATCGAACCCGCAACCTCCTGCGTCGCAGGCGGACGTTCGCCCGCTGGGCCACTGAGGTCGTTATAGAGAGAGATAGATGTTGAGAAAAAACGTATTGTTTCATAAGAACTAAACTGTCTTACTACATAAGAATTATATAAGTATATATAGTATAAGTATATAGAATAGAGGTAGGTATGGTAGCTGTCCTCAGAGACGTCATAACGTGACCCACCCTGTATAGTGTACATTAATCTGTTTGTAGGACGCAGCGGAGGCCGCGATTATCATCATGCGCGACACACCTCACGACATCCAGCAAGCGCTGGACAAAGGGATACTAGACGCGCTGCGACCAGCTCTAACCGAGGGAGATGACGCGTGAGTCAACAATGTGCTCGCACGAGAGCTAGTCGCCTCCTGTGCGTACAATGTATGCGAGAGCGAGAGGGGGAGGAAGCGAAACAAAACAAACTACTGCTGGACAATTCACACAGCATCATCCGGAGCCCCAAGCTAAGCAGAGCTTGTGTTATGTGCACTAAATACTTACTACATTACATAGATAGATATACATAGACAACACCTGGAACAAATATCTGCTGATCGTACAAATATTTGTCCCGAGGCAGGAATTGAACCCGCAACCTCGTGCGTTGCAGACGGACCTTCGCCCGCTGAGCTATGGAGGTCGTCCTCATACAAAAATACTGTCTATTTTCGTAACCTTTTTAGGAATAATTTAATTGTTTTAAAAAACTAAAAACCGACTTCAACGACGACATTCAACCTTTATACAATAATGAAAGAATCATTAACAATTGGTGAAGATATCAACAAAATTGTTGTAGCTAGTCATGATTCTTCTACAGTATTAAGATGTTTTTTAAGTTTTCTGAGATAAATACTAATCCTTCGGGTAATAATAAAATAAACCCACCGCTGAATCATTCTCTATATATTAGTGAAAGAATCATCAAAATCGGATAACTATTGGCGGAGATATGAATTAACATACACAAAACATACGGCCCGAATTGAGAACCTCCTCCGTTTTGGAAGTCTGTTAGAAATAAAATAAATGCAGGATGTAAGAAGAGTATTTGTTCATTGTAAAGCGTCCAGCATTAGTTCCGCGCCCCCCTCCCCCCTCCCCGCACGGACTAGTCCTCGCGCGACCACTGTCCACCTCATACTTGTAAAGGTTGGCGCTCACACGTCCAACACCACTGCCGCACAACACAAAAATGATCATTCAAAAGTGAACTTAGACTCATAACATTAAGATACATTTTACAGTGACGTCATAAACTAGAAGACAGCGCGCGGGCCACTCGCTTGAAGCTTGCGGTAAGCAAGCATGTCAACCTTAATGATCCTAGCTGCCCCCGCGGTGCTACCCGCGGGGAATAACTTATCCCCTCGGGAACACTACGCGTTCCCGGGATCGAGGAGCCTGTGTGTTAATTCAGGATATAAACTGTCCTGGTACCAAATTACATCTAAATCTGTTCAGCTGTTTGAGTGTGAAGGAGTAACACACATACACACACACATACATACATACAAACATTCGCCTGTGTGTGTAGTGTGATAAGAGTTACGGAGGCATTCTCCCACTCCCCACTGCTGGCGTTGTATTTCGTATCTATCTATGTATGTATGTACTGTATTAAGTACCAGCTTCAGCCCGCGGCTTCGCACGCGCTTTTCAAGTAGTCTATGTCTGTTCCCGGGATAGCATTTACGTCCCTGCCAAATTTCACTAAGATCCGTTCAGCCGTTTAAAAAAGTGACAGACAGACAGAATTACTCTCGCTTTTATAATATTAGTATGTATATCAGTTATCTAGTACCATAACACAAGCTCTGCTTACTTTGGGACTAGATGATGCTGTGTGGATTGTCGAGTATTATTTATTATTATTATTTATATATTACTAGCTTCTGCCCGCGGCTTCGCACGCGTTGTTCCGGGATAAAAAGTAGTCTATGTCCATCCCTGGGATACCGTCTACCTCCCTGTCAAATTTCATTAAAATCCGATCAGCCGTTGTAGAGTGAAAACGTAACAGACAGACAGACAGAATTACATTCTCTTTTTAATATAAGTATGGGTATTAAGTAGTGTGACTTGTTATCCCAGGAACACGCGTGCGCAGTCGCGGGCAGAAGCTGGTTTATAATATTAGTACAGATATTAGTGTGACTACTCGCACGTGACGAGCAGTGACGAGATGAACTATTTGTGTTGTAGATGCAAGGACAGCGCTGCCGGCGCGATCTACTACCTCTGTGAGCACGGCTCTCCCTCGCAGCTCCGCGTGCTGGCTGCCTCCGCCGCGCTGCAGCCCTACTGCCGACTGATCACCGCCGGGGGCGACACCTGCGACTACGTCCTGTGGGGGCTTACTAACTTGCTGAGGGTATATTATTTAATGAATCCCGCCGCGGGACAAATGTTTGTACAATTTGCACATATTTGTTCCGAGTGTTCTGGGTGTTTTCTATCTATAATAATATTATATTAAATTATATATAAAGAGGGAAGATTTGATTGTTTGTTTGCCCGGAATAGGCTCCGAAACTACTGGACCGATTTGAAAAATTCTTTCGCCGTTGGGAAGCTACATTACTCGAGAGTGACATAGGCTATGAGAAAAAGACAGCTCAGCCATCGCTTAGTTAAACTAAAGTCGAGAGAATAGAGGGACAGGCTTGTGCTATTCTTCAGTAAAACTCGCGCAAAAGCTACTTTATTTTTATCTGTTTTATTTACAGAAGGTTGAACCAAATACTAAACTTGATCTCCTTCTGAAGCTGCGAGAAATCAACGTACCACAGCTCCTAAGAACTGTGCAGCAAGATAGATACAGCGTAAGTAAACAAATTGTCAAATAGTTTTATAATTGAACTGGCAACCCGCCCCGGCGTCGCGCGGGGAGCAGAGCAGTTTAATAGATCTTTAGAGAGGAATCATTCAGTAATACATTATTTGCATGTCTCTATCGGTGTACGCGGCGCACGTCAGCAAAGCTCCCAGTCGACAGGATATTATCCGACATCTTCAACAATTATCCTCATATTTCAGACAATTTACTCAAAACCTTAACCACACTTATATTATAAAGGAAATCTGTGTGTATGTTTGCTTTGTGACTCCTACACGTTCAAACGGCTGAACCGATTTGAATGAAATTTGGTACCGGGATAGCGTATATTCTGGATTTACACATAAGATATTTTTGATCTTGGAACAGTGCAGCAATCCCGTGGATTGCTGCACTGTTCTCATTGTAAATATTTTAACTAAAATTGTAAATATTTTTTACGTGTACAAACTGATTGACCGCGGGTAACGCCGCGGGGCGCAGCTAGTGAATCATACACCTTCCTAATGAATCACTCCGACCGTTGGTGAACTCCGGATGATAATTTGAGTTTATCGTGTTCAGACAGACAGCAGACAGACAGACGCGGCGAGGGACTTTGTGTTACAATATGTAGTGACAGATGAGGCGTTAAAAATATAGTTCGATCATACATAGTGTGATAGTGTAATAACATTGATTTGGACGACCTCCGTGACGCAACGGCGAAGGTCCGCCTTCGACGCAAAAAACTGCGCTTTCGATTCCCGCAACGGGACAAATATTTGTTAGATCTGCAGACATTTGTTCCTGGTCTGTGTGTAGTAGTATTATGTGCATCAGTCTCCTGGCTGCGGCGCATGCAAGCTACAACCTTAAGGAGTTCACTTATTTAGGACTTCCGCCCGAGACTTCGCACGCGTTCTTCCGGAACAAAAAGTTTTTTATTCCGTAAACATTGTTTTAACCGGCTATAATTTTTTTTGGACAACAGTTTTTTTGTTGGTGTTTTGTTGTGCGTTTCCACCCCCTTTCGTTTTCGGTAGTCGTCTTTTTACACGCTGTATATGCAGTACTAGCTGTGTTATGTCCATGTTCAGTATTATTTATTTATTAACTTCATATCTTCTTTCCCAGATTCGCAAGTATGCCAACGATCTTCTGGGAACATATTTCCCTGAGGATCAGTAATATCTACATGCTCGAAGAAGGAAAGAACGGGATCAAGTCAGTTGAAAGTGTATTCCTATTATTGTTTTCATAATTGAATGTATTTACAAGTGGAGTTATAGTTAAAACCAGAACGTGCAAGAGTCGGGTACAGAGCTGCATGATCGCAGTGCAGTTACTTTACTAACATTCATACATTATAATCTGGACAATTAATAACTAGCTACTTTTGTCATAGTCTATTTAGTTAGTATGATTTTAGTTTTATTTAGTGTTATGTTTGTAACTGTCTACTATTTAGAAACTAAAAGGTTTTAAATAGTAACTCATAATAGTACAAAATATTTGAGATTTAATTCCAATCCAAGTTCATAAACACGATTCACTATTTAATTGTTAAATTTCCCAGAAAGTGTAAGAGTAATATAAAGAGTGAAATGCCTAAGATGAATTAAGTAGGCAGTACATTATTTTTATTAAAGTTAGATGAAACAATACAGCTTAGTTATTGTGTCATCTGTATTGTCACCGATGTGGTGTTACGACTCAGAGAGTAGCGGAACTAGCTACCTAACGTATAATACTAAAACAAGTTAGGTAATGTTTTAACAAAACCCTCTTTATTACCGCCATCATTTTTACCCGTTCTCGAAAAAAAAGGTTGAGGTTCTATGTTCGGTTGTAACCGTTGTAGGTATGTATTTATCTACGTCAATAGTGGTCCGCTTTTGATGAATCTTTTGCTTTTGTGTAAGCAGAGAATGATCACGAGATGCTCAGACACTGAATAACTGTGACACTGATTTTTAGTTTTGCGGGAAATATCACTCGGGAATAACATATTTATGGGACTAGAGGAAATATTTGATTGTTTGTTTGTTTGCCCGGAATAGGCTCCGAAACTACTGGACCGATTTGAAAAATTCTTTCACCGTTGGGAAGCTACATTACTCGGGAGTGACAAAAGCTACACTAGCGACGCGTCCCGGTTTCGGACGGGTATATCTTTTGCATTTTCTAAATTGCACCCTTGTGGGACAGTCTTTAATTTGTAAGTTTATTTTTAAGTATGTTTATGTTTTGCCAAAAATATTTATTTTTTAGTCAAGTTATAGTGTAATAAGATAATGCAGCATTATCTCATCAGCTCAGCTCAACGCACTTCCAGCTCGGGCCCTGCCTGAACACCAGCCTAGCATTGGGCCTAGCCTAATGCTACACATGCTGGCAGGCACCCTTTTTTGTCAATCTTTTATTTTATTAATTTTAATTTAAGATTTAGTTCAATTCTTAGTCCATATATACCTAGATGTTAATCGACAAAAATAAATATTTTTCTTCGTCTGGATACACAAGTTGCTTTCATATTATAGCCGTTACTGTAATTTCCCACAGCTGGGCAAAGGCTTCTTTGTTTCTCCTTCCACTCCCCAGACATAAAAGGTCAAATCAGAGGCCACATTCTGCTAACTAATAGCTTTACTATGACAATGGTATCGTCACAGAATCGTCCTTAGAAGGAATAAACTTTAAATAGTGCGTGCGGTGCTATTTGCACGGAGAGATTGATATAATGGTTTCCCTCTATCTGTAGTTTCTCACATCCAAGGCAAAATTACAAAATGTGTCATTCTGCGACGCAGCAGCAGAATAAGGCCCCTGTTGAGATGAAAAATATTTCTCAGGCATTTCATTTCTAGACTTAGTTTGCAAAAAAGAGGACATATAATTGAAATATAATATCTCCGTGTTATGTTGGTTAATGAAATAGATGAAAGAAAACATATTTAATAAAATGACGATGCGATGTCATTTTTGTCTATTCTACCCTAGACAAGAAACGCTATGCTAGGCCTGCTGGGGTACTAAGTACGTACGTAACAAGGGCATTAAGTTTTTTAAGAACATAATTTTGTATTTGAGTTGGAAGTTGAAAAAAAGTTGGTTTTTATTATGCTCCGTATTTGTACATTGTGTAAGTTATACCGCGTAATACAACTACTCAGGTACTCAGTTCTAGAACGCTAGATATTTTTCGTAAACAAAGCGATTCGGTACAATCGCAGAAGATCGAAACTATTTTTGGTTTTGACAGCTATCATTCATCATTTCATTTCGTCTGCCGTCTGTTTTCAAACTCGAATTCGAACCTTTTTCGCTGCGCTTGAGTAATGCTTTGTTGAAGGTAGAGCCACCGAGGATTTGCAATGTTTGTAAACAATAAATCAGCTGTTTTTTAAGTTGATCACCACGATATGATGCAGGCCAATCCGTTTTCAGATGCATCACAGGTTACAAATAGTTAGAATTAATGGTAATTCAGGATCGTAATGTTTTAAATTACTTACATTTGCTAATTTCTTTTTTATTCAATTAAAAGCTTCTTCAGACTTTTCTGACCAGTCAAACTTATTTTTCTTTGTTCAGTCATATAAAGGTGTTAGCACAGTACCCACGTTTTCCAAAAAAGGAGCGTAATAATTGACTTTTCCCAAAAATTAGTAGGTAGTGTCATATATGTATGTTGGGGGAGCTGGTATTTAAAATAGGTTCAATATTACTCATTATTACACTAATACCATCTTTGTTTACAGAGAATCCAAAAACATCTAAGCTGGTTGTAAAGAATTTACATTTTTCTGGTTTGAGTTTAAATTCACAATCGTGTAACTTCTGTAAAACCTGACATAATGTTTCAAATGTATCTTGCATACTCTTTCCTTTAAAGTTTTTGTTATTATAGTGCGTAAGCCCTCGCACTTGGGGTAATCTCTAAGAAATTAAATAACATCCCAAAAATTTACGATTTCGGCAGGATTTGAACCCGCGACCTTCCCTCAGTACGGGAACGCTCTAACCAACTAAGCCACGAAATCAGTACCCGCCGAGTCGAAAATCTTTGGGACATCCTACGACTTTCAGTGTCGTGAGCTCCACCTACAGGAGAAACATTGAAGTTTATCCAATCCTGTTCAAAGACTAAAGTTACATTTAGTTCGTTTGACGAGAGGTGTCGTTGTCGATGTTTCCCCTGTAGGTGGAGCTAACGAGTCGTAGGATGTCCCTGTTAACGCCGCGAAGAAGCCGACCTGAAGGCAGCCGCGACACAGAGCTGCAACTTCACTTCAATCATATCTACGGCGGGTCGCGTCGTCGGCCCGCGCTCATTCCGCAAAATTTAATTCAACCATTCACATTACCATACAGCCTCCGCGCAATGCGCAAGTCAATTTCAGTTCTTTATACATTTATTAAGCATTTCTCATTATTGTAAAAGTCAATATACAGCTCCAAACGATCGACTCGCCTTCTTATTTCATGGTCCATTCGAGCCAAATCGCGAGGAAACAGCGATATCCAAGAAGTCATACGGAGGTCAATGGACGCGCAATTCAAGAACAAAGACTTGCCAGGGAGGCAATAACTATCCAAAATACAAAGAAGACAAGTCAAGAGAAGTGATAAACGTGGATGGGTAACGCATGTGTTGAGTTCGTTCCAATGAAATATCCTTTTCAAAGTTTTAGAAAAATAAAGTTTCAATCAGTAAATTTATCCATTCCCATCTCACAATATTTCAGTTTCTTTTGCATTCCACAGTGTTCATAACGCAGTAGTAGGTAATTCTCAATAGGTTTACGTGTTATTTTAACAATATTTTGCACATTCCAGGATAATGACATTGTGCGCCCGCGCATGACCTTGTCGTAACATTGAGCGTGGCTTGAGAAAACGGTCATTCCAGCATTCTATTCGCGCTATTACCTGCATTTGCATAACAATTAAGTATTGTTCCTATTCTCTATTATACTATTTCTCCTTTTCCTAATATTGTTAAATAATCATTTCCTTTCAGCTTGCAATTGACTTATATTTATTCTTTAAAAATTCATACTTGCCACTATCTTTTGCCCTTTTCATTAAATCAAACAAGTGAAGTGAAAATACAATTAAAGTATAAATTCTTCCTATTATCGCTATGGACTGCAAAGCTTTAGTTCGCCGCAGAGCTAGCTATAAATCAAAGCTTACTCAATTCAAATCATACCTAGATTCAGTTCTAAGTTGCAGCACGGCTCTGACGAGTGTTCAATTAAATGAATTAAATATTAGAGTGTCCAAACTAGATGATCTTTATGCGGAGTATGATGGCGTACAAACTGACTTAGAAAATATATGTGAAATTCCAGATGACCAGTACAAAGAGCGGGAAACCTTCGAAACCCAGTATTATAGTACTATTTGCTGCAGCTCGAGACATAATAGACAAGCAGGGTTCTGTGGGCATGGCGGAATCAAGCGCTTGCAGTCGCGCCTCAGTGACGGGTTCAGGTACAGCGGTCGCAGGTATGCCTTCATTCAAACTGCCAGTTATACATTTGCCAACCTTTTCTGGTCGTTATCAAGATTGGTTAGGGTTTCATGATTCCTATACGTCTCTAATACACAACAATACGTCTATCCCTGCAATCAATAAGTTTCATTATTTACGTGCAGCTTTGAAAGATAGTGCAGCTTCTATTATACAGTCAATTGATTTCTCAGCTGACAATTATGTGATTGCGTGGCAATTACTGTGCGAACGCTTTCACAACAATAGACTTCTAGTCAATAATCATATACAATCTATTTTCAATATAGAATCAATCAATAAAGAGTCAGCTAAAGCCTTGAGAAATATTATCGATACAGTAAACAAGAACCTTAGGGCATTAAAGATTCTTAAATTACCCACTGAACACTGGGACGTGCTAATAATTCATATTGTATCCAACAAGTTAGATTCTGTTACTTGTCGCGAATGGGAATTTCATCGCAGCAGATCAGAAGACAGTATTCCTACTCTGGCTCAATTCAATGCCTTTCTCAAAGGTCGTGCTGATTTGCTAGAAACAATTGATGAACAGTCCCGCAGCAAACGTAGGCATAGTGATAGTGCAGTTCCACGTAATAAGGCTTTCGTTGCAAATTCCTCAGAAACAAAGAAAGAACCGAGGCCTTCATTGTGCGCGATATGTAAACATAATCATCCAATATTCAAGTGCTATAAGTTCAAAGCTATGCCCATTGTAACTAGGATTGAACAAGTAAACGCATTAGGTCTGTGTCTAAACTGCTTACGTAGTCATGGAGATAAGGAGTGTCGTTTAGGTCATTGCACGATTTGTTCAGAAAAACACCACACTCTCTTACACCAAGACTCAGAATCTAAGGATACTGAACACAGCAATATTGTACTTTCTACTTGTCACACACAGATACAGGATGAGTCAATTCATTCAAACAATAAAAATAAAACATTTTCAAACACAACCAATAATTTGGTTTTGCTTTCAACAGCAGTCATTCAAGTTTCAAATCCTGAAACCAAACACGCTCAATCTATACGCGTGCTTCTCGATAACGGTAGCACCACGAGTTTTATCTCGGAAAGATTGACAAAACAACTCAATTTAAAAACCTTCTCAACGCGTACGACCGTTGAAGGGTTAAACAGCCAATTATCACACATTTCAAATCGTTGCAAGGTTACGATTCAATCCAAACACGATAGTACATACAAAACAGATGTTGATTGTTTTGTTGTGCCTCAGATAGCACAATCATTACCCTCATCTCATATCAGTTGCATCACACTCAACATACCTAGCCACATACAATTAGCGGACCCTACTTTTAACATACCGTCACAGGTAGACATGTTATTAGGCGCAGATATTTTCTGGGATGTACTCGGCAGTGAGCGCATTTCGTTAGGCAAGGCAAAACCAACTCTAAGTGAAACACGATTAGGTTGGTTAGTTTCAGGTGCAATCCATACAAAATACACATTACACAGTTCTACAGTCCACTGTCACCACATTCATACAGATATTGAAAATGACCTCACTAGGCTCTTTGAACTTGACGCAGTTATACCATCAAAGGGTAACACCATGTCCAAAGAACAACAAACCTGTGAAGATATTTTCACTAAATCCACAACTCGACAACCGGTCGGTTCGTGGTTACTATCCCACTCAAACAGTCACCTACTGATTTAGGTGATTCGTACGAACAAGCTTCTTCTAGGTTCTTGTCACTTGAACGTAGATTCAAGAGGGACCTAAAGTTCAAACAATTATACACAGAATTTATTCAAGAATACATTGATCTCGGACACATGTCCGAAAATACATCACTAAACCCAGACACCATTCAAAACTATTTCCCACACCACGGAGTTTTACGTGAAACCAGTTTAACCACGAAACTACGTGTCGTTTTTGACGCATCAGCAGTTACTTCGTCTGGTTTATCGTTCAACGATATTCAACTCGTCGGTCCCATAGTGCAGAATGATCTTGTAAGCATACTTACTAGGTTCCGACAGCATAAGTATGTTGTGACAGCTGACATCGAAAAAATGTTTCGCATGGTAGCCGTTCACGAATCACAACATCAATTACAACAGATTCTATGGAGATTTGATCCAAAGGAGAAGTTAAGGTCCTTTAACCTGTTAACTGCAACGTATGGGACTGCTAGCGCTCCTTGGTTGACGACAAGATGCATCGTAGAACTAGGACGTCTCAGTGACGACCTTTCTGTAGGTCAGACCATCATCAACGATTTTTATGTCGATGATTTTATTTCCGGACATAATGACAAAGCAGAGTTAATACGAATATGTACAGAGGTAGTTAATCAGTTAAAGGGTGCTCAGTTCTATCTCCGTAAGTGGCATTCAAACGATGTTAGTATCATTGAAACCCTCCATGGGAAAAACAATTCTGATTCACTTCTAAATCTTAGCAAAGATGAGCAATCAAAAACATTAGGCTTAATATGGGCTTGTAAAGATGATTGTTTCATGTATTCAGTCAAATTTATTGATATTTCCAAGGTACATACCAAAAGATCAATGTTGTCAGTACTTTCACAAATATTTGATCCCTTAGGATTAATCAGTCCTGCTATTTTAGTAGGAAAACTAATATTGCAAAGGTCATGGGCATCGAAAATAACTTGGGATGTTATTTTACCCACTAACCTATCTATACAATGGGCAAAATTCATTGAATTGTTGCCCCACATAAATAACATAAAAATATCCAGACATGTTGTTTGTGATAACCCTATCAGTATTGAGTTACATACCTTTTCAGATGCATCAAATTCTGCTTATAGTGCATGTGTGTACTTACGTTCGATCTCAACAAATGATAAAGTAACGGTAAACTTGGTTATGGCCAAGAGTAGGGTAGCTCCAATCAAGCAAATGACAATCCCACGCTTAGAACTCTGCGGGGCATTAATAGCTTCACGCTTAGCAAAAAAGGTTTTAGAATCGTTTAGGTTCGAAGCAAAGGTAACTACCTATTATTGGTGTGATTCCACAATCGTTCTAGGCTGGATTAAAACTCCTCACACAGATCAATTAAAAACATTCGTTATGCACAGGATACACGAAATAGTGGAAAACACCAATCCTAGCTCGTGGCAATACGTACCTACCTCTGTTAACCCTGCTGATATAGGTTCAAGGGGCCTCGAACCACACAAACTACAAGACAGTAGTCTTTGGTGGCATGGTCCCGCCTTCTTATTAGATTCGCCTAGCAACTGGCCTAAGCATCCCGCTTTACTACAAGAAAATGAATTACCTGAATTCAAGGAACAATGTCACACAATTAACAAACATGATTCATCAATAGACACATCTTTTATACACAAACACTCAAACATCAACAAACTTCAGCGTATAACAGCATACATACTTAGGTTCATACATAATTGTCGTAATCCACACAGCAAACATACAGGTTATTTAAATACAAAGGAATACAACATATCAATGCATTTACTTTGCAGGCTGTCTCAGCTTGAATCATTTCCTAATGAATACAATTCACTGTCAAACAAAAAACAAATAAACATTAAAAATCAATTAGTAAAGTTAAATCCGTTTTTTCAAAAATCCAATGGTTTGATTCGAGTCGGGGGCAGGCTGTCAAACTCAAATTACGATTTCGACACAAAACACCCTATATTACTTCATTCATCTCATCATATAACACAACTTATATTCAGACAGTATCATACCAGTCTATTGCATGCTGGACCGCAACTTTTGCTAGCATCCATACGACATAAATATTGGGCTATAGGTGGTCGTAACCTAGCCAGAAAAACCGTTCATAGCTGCATCACGTGCGTACGGTTTTCTGGTAAAAGTATTCAGCCTCAAATGGCCAATCTTCCACAGCAACGTATTCAGGGTGAATATCCTTATGCACACACAGCCTGCGATTATATGGGACCTATTTTGATAGCAAACAGAAAAGGCAGAGGTTCTAAACATATAAAATCATACGTATGTATATTTGTATGTCTGGCTGTGAAGGCTGTACATATTGAACTTGTCACTGATTTAACCAAAGATTGCTTTATTGCAGCTCTCAACCGATTTATAGCACGCAGAGGCCTGCCTGTCTGTCTATACTCAGATAACGGTACCAATTTTGTAGGAGCTTGTAATGATTTAGCGAAATTCTTGAAACAATCCAATCAGGAGATCAGTTCGTACGCTGCTCAGCATTCTATGAATTTTAAATTCTCCCCTGCATACAGCCCCCACTTTAATTCAATGGCCGAAAGTGCAGTTAAATCAGTAAAACATCATTTGAAAAGAATGTTATCCACAGCTTTTCTTACCTACGAAGAAATGAACACATTGTTAGTGCAAATAGAGGCTATACTCAATTCAAGGCCTATAACTCCATTGTCCTGTGATCCTTCTGATCTAGTCCCACTTACTCCTTCCCATTTCTTACTTGGACGAACTTTAACTCTGCTGCCTTCTCCACAGGTTCACGATGACTCACTTCATGTATTGCCACGATACCAGAGAGTACAGCAATTGAAAGCTCATTTTTGGGACAGATTTTATCATGAATATATTTCAGAACTCCAGAAGCGAGTAAAGTGGCACAGGAGCAATGCAGAACTTCGCGAAGGTGACATGATGATCGTCAAGGATGATCGACTGCCGCCAAACCGATGGGTAATAGGACGTATTACCGAGCTGCACAAGGGCAGCGATGGCATCGCTCGAGTAGCTGACCTGAAGACACCGACCGGAACTATACGACGAGCATACAATCGTCTAGTACCTCTACCAATCTTGGAACAGGGTGTTCCAACGCCGGGACCCTGTTAACGCCGCGAAGAAGCCGACCTGAAGGCAGCCGCGACACAGAGCTGCAACTTCACTTCAATCATATCTACGGCGGGTCGCGTCGTCGGCCCGCGCTCATTCCGCAAAATTTAATTCAACCATTCACATTACCATACAGCCTCCGCGCAATGCGCAAGTCAATTTCAGTTCTTTATACATTTATTAAGCATTTCTCATTATTGTAAAAGTCAATATACAGCTCCAAACGATCGACTCGCCTTCTTATTTCCATCCCAAATAATAATAATAATAATTCAATTTATTTAATCAGACAATTTACATCCACTGTGTTAGTAGGCTTATAACTAGGGGTTAGTACATGACATTAATTAATGATTTTGTCCTTTGGATTAATTTGTACATTATAGGACAGTCCATTTTATTTGCTATCGCGATTAGGATGCTGTTGCTGCTTCCGCGGGTTCTGCTGAGCAGTGATGCAGTCTTCTTTCGCCAGATGGCATCGAAGGTGTCGGTTCGTGCCTGGGCGAACATGGTCGAGGCACTGCAGAATCGCGGTAGTCGCAACAGCAACCTAAACGCGTTGTTATATTGGACCCGCAAAGCATTGTAAGCCTTTCGGGTATAGTTGACCCACAGACTCGCTGAGTAAAATGAAGTACAGTATGCTTTGAACAAGGTAACCTTCACCGCATCTGTACATCGTGCGAATCTGCGGGCCAGCATATTCGCCCTAACTGACAATGCGTTCCCTCTCCATATCGTCGTCGTCCCTTAGGTCATCAGTCACCAGGTGTCCTAAGTATTTAAAGTTAAACACTCTTCTGAGAGGCACGTCATTTAGTGTTACTGGTGGAACAAATATCGGACTCTTGGTGCCCGCCTTGAAGACCATGAACTCCGACTTTTTAACATTGTACATATGTAAGTCCATGTGACGCAGCATAGGATTCACATACAGCAAGAAGCCTTCGGAGTGCACTGATTGAAGGAGCCAGCAGCACCATGTCGTCGGCATAGCTAAGGTTGTTTACACATACTCCATTAACATGGCAGCCCACAGGCATGCTGCTGAGTCGCTCAACCAGTGCGTTCACATACAGGCAGAAGAGGGAAGGTGAAGTCAACCCCCCCTGCCGCACTCCGCACTCCTGCCCATATGCGTCCGAAAGCTCACCCGCCCACCTCACTCGATTTTGCTGGTTGAGGTACCAATACTTGAATAGTGATACCAGCTCGGGTGGAAGCCGCGCGTCGTTCAACTTGCGCCAGAGTACATCATACGACACCACATCGAAGGCCGAAATATTAGCTTGTTGATAGCTATAACACTTATGATTTGGCGTAATATTTCTTGTTGGCGGGCTACAGGATATGTTTAGAATGCCGGTCGGTCCGCTATCCATTAGGTAGGCTCCCCGTCTTTTGTTTACATTGTCATTGATGTTCACCAATGACGCATACTTCATATTGTCGAGCTCAGATTTGAGATAGTTTAGCTGTTCGTTAGTAGCAAACGAATCTTTTATGCATCTAATTTCGGATTGCAATAAAACAATATCCATGAATATTTATCGGGTATTTATCGCGTACCTTGTTTTTATCGCGATTTGTTAACATATTAATGAATATTTATCAGTCGCCCCGTGACCACGATCGCTGTAATGCGATGGAAACGTAGGGGAAATAAAAACAAGGTACGCGATAAATACCCGATAAATATTCATTAATATGTTAACAAATCGCGAAAGTTTAAAAAGTTTTAAAACAATATCCTTCAATATTCTAGTGGAATCCAAGCTGTTGAAAGTAACGGGGGGCAGCTTGTGAATTTGCCACGCCACAAAATCGGTGTTTTATCAGGCTCAGTATTCTTGAAGGCACAAATTATATCTTCCAAATCCTTTTGTTCCTTGTTTTTGCGGCGGGAATCATTTCTGAGGGTAGTTGAGATGGACGCGAACAGTAAATCCTTATTTATTCCCGATGATTATTTCCGATGTAGAAAAAGCAGTTACACAAAGTCTCACTATACTTTCTTCGTCTAGAACGTCAATTTTGTTTTGCACCAAACAAAGTAACTCGTTAATTACAATATTACAATGAGTGCACTTTAATGTCTCGGTTGACATCTTGATTACGCGACCGTACGCTTGCGCATCCGAGCCGAGATTGAAACCAAAGAAAACCGAGACCAAAGATTTTCGACTCGGCGGGTACTGATTTCGTGGCTTAGTTGGTTAGAGCGTTCCCGTACTGAGGGAAGGTCGCGGGTTCAAGTCCCGCCGAAATCGTAAATTTTTGGGATGTTATTTAAACTCTTTTGTTTATTTTTTTGTTATCAATAAAAACAATTGTGTTTGGTATACGTATCAGTTTTTTTTATCATTAACCGCTGAAAAGCCCGGAACCTTTTCAGCGGTCCCTGAGTTGCAGCAAATATTGGAAGAAGAAAAAATTGAATATTCTCAAAACGGAAACACAGACTCGTTACGTAAATTGTTGAGTGATTTTTACAAAAACCAAACAAAATTATCAACATCGGCGGCATTAAGAGGCAAAATATCAATCTGTGGAGACATGAAACCATTTGATGGGGACCGGTGGCAAGTTTTTGTACAACAATCGTAATGTTTCATCATAATGACCGAAAAAGCAGATGAAAAACAAACTCCATCACTAATTATAATATAAGAGAAGATTTTAATTAAGAGATGTAGCTTTGATTATTCTAAACATAGAATCTAAAATTCCTTTTCAACAACTTCCTATCTTGATACGTTAGGTCAGAGCAATGCTGATTGCTGTGTCGGTATCCGGGCATTCCTCGCACGAGCTTATATACTAATTACACTCATTCCCTGGCTCTATCAAATCGAATAGATATGGAGAATATTGTTGTTGAATATTGTTATTATTGTTGTTGCTTTACAATATTTTTCACGGCTGTTAGTGCAGAGAAAATCATGAAATTGAAAACATTAATTTGAAGAAGGTACTTGAACAATTGGAATAGAAAACTCTTTGTTATACTAAAATTAGATTTTATCAGTGTCAAACACCATTAAGTTGTTCTAAATCTACTTGCAGGAAATTGATATAATCCATGGCAAGAACTGAGAAACCGCGCAAAAATCTGTAGGTATGTAAATTCGTTTTAATTAGCGATTTCAACGAGTGTGCCTAGGCAGCACTAAACCTGGCTTATGTGCCCGACGAAAGCGAATAACATAACACAGACAAAGTTCCTTAGCATTCTGGGCATATCCGCACCATTTATTGACGACCGATGTGGCGCAGCGGGCGAAGGTCTGCCTGCGACGCGGAAGGTTGCGGGTTCGATTCCCGCCCGGAACAAATAATTGTGCGCTCCACAGAAATTATTCCGGATGTCTGGGTGTTTACTATGTATAATAAAAAATATCTATCTATGTAATACATTGTATTATGTGTATCAGTCATCTAGTACCCATAACACAAGCTCTGCTTAGCTTGGGGCTAGATGATGCTGTGTGAATTGTCCGGCATTATTTATTTATTTATTTATATTAAACTTTTACATCCTTCAAGCTAGGCTTTAAAGGACGGAAAAAAAGGAACAGCTGTAAAAATGTGATAAGGATTAGGAATAAGGAAATAATAATGTAATAAGGAAATAAAGGAACAGCTGTAATGCTGTACTGGGAGTTTAGTTGCAGACTCATCAAAGACTGGTCTATCGCCGAATTATTTTTATTGTGTACGTTGACGCATTGCTCTGGGCCTCGGGGTTCTACTTCCGACTCGGATGTCCCATTAGGAATTTACAAGAGTTGCAGCTTTTCTCTTTTGAAAGCCTTATTGAACGATTGCCAGCCGGGTCCCAGCCTGTGCGGGCCCCCTATGGGTCTGGCTTGCGGGTCTTGTCACGAGCACGACGCGTCGGTAGGTACCCGGTCAGGCTATGGCCCGGATACAGTCACAAAAAATTTTGCAGCTCGCTCTGCTCGCCGTTATTTTGATATTCTTTGCTTTTCTGATGTTTTTTTTTCTACCTAATTGGCAAAAAAATAATCATTAAAGCCGTACAATAAGCGCCTGATCAAGGGTCGGCGTTGTTCCCAACTACCACTATCCCATCCTGGCCCCCCCGGCTTAGGAGCCACCCGGGCCCTTTCATCCCAGTCTGACCCTGCCTATAAGAAACCTTTAAATTCAGCAATTATCATGATTCACTTCCCCACAAGCTCTCCCCAATTACTCGGCGATGTATTCCCCGGACTTGCAGTTATCGTATTTTCTTTTTACCCGACTACCAACGGAGGAGGGTTACTGATTGTGTTTTCCGATATTGCCCCTTCATTTGAATTCAAACGGTTCAGCTTATGATTGGTTTTTTTTTTTATAGCTTTACGGTTGTATGACTCTCTGATATTAAGCTTAGAGTGCCGGATATGACGACGTGATCTTAGTTATAAATAAATCGGATACCTAGTTCATTTAAATATATGAAAGCCCCAAAATTAATTTGAATCAATCAAATAAGTATTGGAGCTTTATTTGTATTTTTATATTATTAGCAAATCTGTAGGTTTGCAATATGCGGATTTTATTTAATTATAGAAAAATTGATAATTAGAGGCTAAAAATCAGCATTATAATAAACGCATATTAAATAATACGCGTTTATTATAATGCTGATTTTAACTTATTTGTTAATTAATATTTTACCAGTTTTCATTGTAATCATAAAATTTAATTTCAATTTCTCGTTAAATTGAATTTGGATTAATTATGCTCCAATTTAATTTGTTCTGATATTTAGAATAAACAGAAGCACGCCTCTCGAGAGACAACAGAACTATTATGATATAAAAGATAAATAATATTGAGGTTGCTATAAGGACGTAATCTTCTTACTGATCATTTTATTTTCGTTTTAGAGACAGCGTAACTTTGAATCGATGTAAATTCAAAGAAATAAAAACAGGTCAAAAACTAAACAAAGTTTACAATTATTCTAATTAATAGGATTTTGAACTATAAATAAATGATCGTTTATTTTAAATAATTAAAAACTTTTTTCAGAATCTTTTGTAGTCTTCGGTATAAATATAACAATATAAATAAAAAAGTTCGGATGACTAGGCATTACCAAAATCAGCTTCGTTTTTACATACGTCTAGTAAAATCAAAGTCAGGTTATCGTGTTTATATTTCAAGTATAGAATGGAAACAAATATTTTTCTCTTGACCAACATATATCATGGTTTTGAAGCTGTAACTGATTCCAAAGATGCTACGGGTAAGAGGATAAAATGGATGGACAAAGGTCGATTGGAAACATCGCCCAATAAATTTTTCGATAAGTTTAAATCAGTTTGGTATTCTATGATTTAAACGGTAAAACGTAACGATGTGCCTTAAAATGAATGAATTGACCGCAGTGCGACAGATGCGGGATATTGTGGCGATCTTTAGACGATGCATGATAATGTTGTATGAAGCTGTTAAATACAGCTAGTCAGGCATCTCTCCTAATAAAAATGCAATACACAGAAAGATGTCAAAAATCCGTTTGCATCTCCCAAAACACCATTTGGCCAATTTAATTTAACACACATTGCTATCAAAGCAAGCACCGTACTTCGCAAAGAAAATATTTTTTATCCCGGTTGGTTTTTCGGGATTAATATTGATTTGCTCAGTTTTAGATTTAATATTAATTTACTCAGTACCTTTACCAAGTGAGTCCAATCTTCCTGATTTGGATTTTTTGAACGGTGGTCACGAGATTTAATTGTCACATTTTTTTTTTATAAATCTGCTGGAATTACGACGTACTTTATTTTATGGACAGCGTTTTTCATTGTCTTTAAGTATACTGTATAGCTGGGACCGCCAATAATGCATGTTTAGACAACATTTGACAAACGCAACGCGATCTCGCGAATCCTCTTGTCAATGTGGCCTGTCCTCGCATAGTCAGTACCACGTACTTGCGTTTACTATAATCAATAGTGAACTCAGCTGCTGACTGTATGCGATTTACTATTTTATTTTCTTACTTGTAGGGTTCAAAGGAAAATGTTGCTCAAAATTTTGCAGTACTCAGTCAAACGATTTCTTGCTACGAGGCGTAGCCCTCTACGGCGTAGACGTGCTACGGCGTAGACGTTGCTACGGCGTAGACGTTCTACGGCGTAGACTAAGTGCTACGGGCAATTTGTAGTGTCATAGCGTATTCAACTACAAGATAATCATAAAGCAATCTCATTTATTTTATATCTAGTAATTTCAGCCCGCGTCTTCGCACGCATTGTTTCAATGATAAATAAATAAATGGGGTAAAAAGTAGTTATTGTATTAGTGTGAAGTATGTCCCGACTTCGGAGTCCTATTCCTATATATCCTGGATTAAAAGTAGCCTAATATTATTCCACATCCAGAGCTAAATACCAACTTCGATATTAGCCCGTTCCGATTATTATTTTTGATTTAATAGAGAAAAAAAAACATCTAGAATTTCGGTTTTATAACATACTAGCGATCCGCCCCGGCTTTGCACGGTGTCAATTTAGAAAATGCAAAAGATATACCCGTGCGAGGCCAGGCATGTCGCTAGTATAGCATATGTCACTCCCGAGTAAAGTAGCTTCCCAACGGTGAAATAATTTTTCAAATCGGTCCAGTAGTTTCAAAGCGCATTCCGGGCAAACAAACAAACAAATCTTTCCTCTTTATAATATACATAAGTATAGATGATTAGTTCCAAATAGCTCGAAAGGTAGCGATTGGCAATATGTCAAAAACAAAACCTGAAAGATCAAGTTCAAGTTCGCAAGGACCATGGACAAAATTACTTCATTATATCTAAGAAGGTTTGAGTTTCAAGGAGTTGGTCATAAATTCGCTCGAAAAGTATTTCAATCTCCTTCTTACTGCCAGTGGCCATTCTATGTGCTATGCCATCTATCGAGCTACTTGGAACAGGTAATTTTTTTACACCTTGGGTTACATTATTGGAGTTATGGTAAGGATCCCTAATTTTTTTTTTAAATACTATATAGCCTATATCATCCGGGGATAGTGTCGCTTCGCAACGGTACGCAACGAATTTTTCCAGTAGTTTCGGAGCTTATTCCAGGCAAACAAACAAACAAACAATCACATCTTTCCTCTTTATAATATTAGTACAGAAGATTGATGTGTGTGTATAATCATCATCATCATCATCAACCTATATCAGTCCACTGCTGGACATAGGCCTCCCCTAATGAGCGCCATAGCGCCCTGTCTTCAGCTTGCCGCATCCAGCGTCTGCCTGCAGTCTTTCGCCGATCGTCATCCCACCTGGCCGGAGGGCGTCCTACACTACGTTTGCCGAGTCGCGGTCTCCACTCAAGAACACGTTTACCCCAGCGGTTGTCGGTTCCACGTGAGATATGGCCGGCCCACTGCCACTTCAGCTTGCTAATCCTTTGAGCTATGTCGATAACTTTGGTTCTCTGTCGGATGTATTCGTTCCGAATCCTATCCTATGGGTGTATAAATGAAGTGTTATTAAACAAAATATGATCAGCAATAATTATTATCTCAAAATTCGACATTCAAAAATTACATTACACTTAGATGGAAACTTTTTTGTCAAGAGCTTTATAAATATGAATTTCGAAAATCAAATATTTGTAAATGGCCAGTCGTGCTTGCCGTAAGAGATTATCAGTCTAAATTAAAAAAAATATATTGCACAGTGACTTTTATCAAATTTATTTATCCAATTGACATACTAAGACTTTCGAAGTTCAAATATTTCTGAGTGGCCAATCATGCTAACCTTTAGTGCGGCCTATGTAGGAGCAAGATGAAAAGCTTCGGTTACAAACAGCTTATCAATAAACAATGCATGAAGGAACGAATGGAGCTTAACAGAATCACGAGTAATTCGGTTACCCCGATGCCAACTTTTTGCTACACCAGGAAATCAAGAGGCACAGAATATTTATTATAATCCCGTGGAAATTTCTCACTAAACAAAAAAATGTTGCTTTCAGAGAGACCTCCAACTCAGTCCGTGGATGTCGTCAGAGCCAACTTAGGGAACCTACCTGAGGAATGGTATCATCTTCCTTCTGTCTATTTTTAACACCTTCGCTGCTTTTAATTTTTAAAACTACCATGGTTATTAACACTAAAGTTATTTACAACGAGATATTTACCGATTTGAGAAACCAGTATACTAACAATATCGACTGCAGTTGTGGAAGCTCCTATATAGGCCAAACGAAACGCACTTTTGCCTGCAGAGTCAAAGAGCACATACGAGCAGTTAAGAATCTGGCAACTGAGAAGTTTGCCATAGCGGAGAATCTTCTTGAGTCTGGTCGAAACCACTGGATCCACAAGTAATCTCAACAGAGCGACATTACATACCAAGAATGGTACAGGAGGCCATTGATATACCTAACAAAACACAGGTACTTCAACCGAGAAGAAGGTTTCCAACTATCCGGATCCTGGAACCTTGTGAGAATGTGCAACAACCGAGAAAGTATTGCATCAACCGGGCCGCGTTCAGATACCGTCAGTGTAGTGTGTCGTGATCGATGCGTTCGATAATGAAACCGGTGGTAGTGGTAGATAACGTTCGTCGCAAAAGACTAAAAATGAGGGTAGATCGGTATATCTGTCAATAAAAACTCACTCACAGTGACTTCAGTTATTCCGTGATCATGCCGCATGCAACTGTGCCGAAATATTGGAATACACAAAACTCGAATCATGGTAAATATCCCGTTGTAAATGATCTTCACTGCGATCACCAATCCGTCTAGCAAGCGTGGTGATTATGGCAAACCCCTTTTGTTTGGGAGAGGTTGGGGGACGATCGCTGCTGAAGACCGGGAGTGTGCCGATAAGGAAGTAGGAAAGTGGGCTACCTACTCTCGCATTAAAGTATGTTCGTTTAAAACTTTACCAAGGCAAGCTTGAAATAGTTGAGGGAGTTTAGGTTAATAGCATTAAGTGATCGTTTTTAGAATCAACGAATTGAGTTTTGCAGTTCACGTTCTAAAAGTAGGTACTCACATAAGTAAATAATGTGCACTTGAAGGTAAATGTTAAGCAAATCTTTCCTGATTTTGACCCACCAAAGAAGGTCAACAACAATAAGAACATTTATATGATAAGGATAATAAAGGAATAAATGAATGTATTAAATAATTATCCTACAAAAGCCAAACTGTGAAAAAGAAAAATATTGCACGGAAACCCGAATAAGAGCGGCCGAAAATTGTGCCATTATTGATAGAAAATTGGGGTAAATTGGCAACAGAGGGTTCCCGGAACTTCGGGAGTAGAGCAGTCAGATTGATTAGTTTTTCTCAACTTAGGCAGGTTCGTGCAAAGTGCCGTGACATTTTGTTATTTATTTGTTTTTTCGGCACAAACGGTCCCATAAACACGCGGCCATTTAATGTTTTGCAAAAGAGTGTCAAAAACTCAGCAACAAAATAAAGTATATTTTCAATGCAAAGTGATTTCATAGTAAGTTCGCAAATAATTTTTCTTGTTTGAGATTTCTATTATTTCTAAAGTTGAGGGTGAATTCCTACTAAATAATTAAACGATCCACAACCGCTGTCGTCAGTTTTGACAAAAATTAATGATAGATCATTATTTATTCAAAAACATTTTATCTAAAACAGTTATTAAGTATCTAAGTAAACCTATATAATAATAAAGAAATAGAAGGTTAAAGAATTGGCGACCTTATCGCTAAAAGCAATTTCTTCTAGGCAACACGAAAAATAAAAGAGAAGATCATAGGATGGCGGTGCAGGTGCTAATAAGAAAATAAAATTATTACAGACTTATCAAATCAGTAATTCTCAGTCAATTAAAATTTAACCGTTTCATTATTTCAATAATCTTATAAAGAAAAGAGTGTGGAGGTGAGTACAGTGTACTGTACGTAGCATGCGGCACTAAAACGCTCTACCAATCCCTTCTACCTACTATGTAGATTCCTATTCGTACCTACCAGGTGACGAATAGGTATCTGAATACTGTCAAAGTTCCTTGAATATGGATTACCCAGATAATGCTCCGCAACCAGGTGATCCCGCCATCCATCAAGTTAGTGGCTAATCCTTCTCAATTCCTTGATCTTGGTACCCTAAGAAGCGCCAAGATGGCACCCCTCGGAGCTTGGTAGCAGTGGCGGCGTAGCATGGGTTGGTACCCGGCGAGATTTTCTATCAAGCACCCTATGTCCAAAAATTGTAAGGACTTTACGTTGGTGGATAAAAAGAGCCCAAATTGGTGAGGAATGCTTATTCCTCTTATGATACTTACGCTTAGGATAATTTATTTAGTATAAGTTTTTTTTGGCAATTTACAAGGTTAGGGTGACAACAAACCACACCTCATACAATTAAAGGCGAGCGAAGCGAGCCGCGAGCCGCTTTTTATGACTAGGCCGTTCGTGTGAGTTGTCATTTTCTTCCCAAGTGTGAGTTGTTGTTGATCTTGAAACCATAAGAGGCGCCAAGATGGCACCCCTCGGATCTTGGTACCCGGGGCGATCCGCTCCCCCGCCATTAGTTGTAACCCATGTTACCGAGATAATCTATTTAATTAAGTACATAGATACTGTTCATGATTATGATTGATGATTAGTTTTCATTTAAATTTGGTTAATTAATTAATTAATAAATAAAACCAACCAGAGTGATTTTATTTTATTTCAGAGTATGAATGAGTTGTACAAAATAAATTTATGTAGTTACTAACTTACATTTTATGTCACTAATATTAACTGTGTCGCTTCCAAATTTCTGATATTGTTACAATTTATCTTAAAAAATATTTAAAAATGATTGACTGTTACAGAACCACTGGATCTCATTTCTGTGCTTTGAGCAACATCATAACTTTTAGACCCAATTTGCACTGAACTCAAATCTCCGAGTTCAAAATTAAACTTTCTACAGAACCAACTCCAGTTTTTTTACAGTTCACTTGTCGTAGTAGGTACATCTAGTCATTAAATAGTAGGATAAAGTGTTCAAAACTCAAAATGGTATAAGAGTGGAAATTAGCCCTCTTACACGAACGTCACGTAAAAGTAGTTCTCGCAACTGTAACATGATTAAAGCCGGTGTAAAAGTCGTAAAGACGTTACTAAGATTTCAGCAGTGGTTATACTGAAAGTTGTATAAAACGGTCAGATACAAGTTTATACGATGTATATATACGACTACAAGATGTATAAATAAAAGAGGCACTAAGTCATATTACACGCAAACATTACTTCAATACGATGTTTATAGCATTGTGAGTCGCCTAACTAACTTGTACTTTATCACTGAAATGTTTTTTGGGATTATGTAATTTAGGATGTATGTAATGTATTAAGTACTAGCTTCTGCCCACGGCTTCGCACACGTTGTTCTGAGATAAAAAGTAGCCTATGTCCGTCCCAGAGATACCGTCTACCTCCCTGTCAAGTTTCATTAAAATCCGATAAGCCGTTTGAGAGTGAATACGTAATAGACATACCTACAGACAGAATTACTTTCTCTTTTTAATATAAGTATGGGTAATATAAATATATTCCGGCGTTACTTTGCGGAAATCCATTGCAAAATACACTCGAGAGCAATGAATCCGGGTCACTTAAAGAATCCTAAAAATCTCGGAAACTCTAAATGCTAGGTTAATGCAATAAATTGTATTTAATAGACAATGTAATACTCCTTAAATAAAGGTATTAAAACTTCTTAGTTATTGTAAAGTTATATCATAAAAAAATCAAATTTGAAAAAGGGCCACTTTCGAAGATGGAACTACGAAATTACAGCATTTGGTTTTGCTTTTGTTTGTAATCTGTCATTTATGTGGGTACATAAAGGTTGTTGATAGTGCTCTATATTCATTATTCAAGCTGAAATTATGTCGCTTACGCCTGAAGAATGCACCAGAATACTTACAATGCTGGAAACCGGCCGGAGTCAGCGCGATACAGCCAGGACTGTCGGTGTGTCGCTGTCAACAGTACAAAGAGTTCTCCGACGTTACGAAGAAACTGGTTCTAACCTACGCAGACCAGGAACGGGCAGAACCAGGTCTACCACAGCACGAGAAGACCGATACTTGGTGAACACCATGCTTCGAAATCGCTTTCTCACAAGAACTGAACTCACAAATCAGTTTCGACGCCTCGGAGGAAGTAACCCAAGTGCATGGACAGTAAGACGTCGGCTTGCTGAATCTAACTTAAAACCCCTTAGACCTGCAAACGGCCCTAAACTGGAGCGTGGGCATCGTATTTCAAGACTAAGATATGCCCATTATTATATATTATATATCTATAGCCCATATTGAAGATTGGTCAAAAGTTATGTTCTCCGACGAATCAAAATTTATGCTCTACAAGCACGATGGAAGACACAGAGTGTATCGAAGACCAGGGGAAAGATTCAAGCAAGCATGCATCGAAGAAAAAGTAGCCTACGGTGGTGGGTCTGTACTTGTGTGGGCCGGAATTTCTTCTGAAAGTCGCACAGAGCTGGTGATCATAGAAAACGGCTCTTTAACTAGTGAAAGATATGTGGAAGAAATCCTCAATGATCACGTTGGTCCATTTATGGTCAATTTAGGTGAGGATGCTATATTTATGCATGACAGAACTCAGAACTCAATAACTTTATTTCCTTGAACTTACAAAATAAGCACTTGGACAAGTCAAATTGTAGTATAAACTATAAATTATTATATAGTAAGGAATAAAGTGTTATTGATTTTCTCTTCACTTCAATTTTTTGTCCACTAGCGGAAGAAGTGAAAAAGAAACCACTAGCACATTTATGTGTCACTTATGTGTCTAATACATTTTGCCTTACCTAACTAAATATAATGCGATTCTATGTGATACATCTCAATATTTATATAGCTTAACACAAGATTGAATTACTTACCTAAACACTATTGTCGGTGTGGAACTGAGCGACATCTGGCCAAGCATTGACGTCATTGATATAATCGTCTATAGAGTAATAGGCCTTCTTGATAAGATTTTGTTTTATGTACTGTTTAAATCTACGAACAGGGAGCTCAGTTGCTTCAGATGGAAGCTTATTATAGAAGCGCACGCAATTGCCCATAAATGATTTCCCCACCTTTTGTAATCTATATGATGGGATGTGTAACTTGTTCTTGTTTCTTGTATTTCTATTGTGAACATCACACTTTTTCAAAAAGCTATCTCCGTTTTTGTGCGTGTACATTAAATTTTCATAGATGTATTGCGACTTTACAGTCAGAATATTTATTTCTTTAAATAAGTCCCTCAAAGAGTCGCGTGGTTTTAATTTATAAATTGCGCGTACCGCCCTTTTTTGAAGAACAAATATAGTCTGGATATCAGCTGCATGTCCCCAAAGCAAAATACCATAAGACATAATACTATGGAAGTAACTGAAATAAACTAACCTAGCTGTATCTTCATCGGTAATATATCTAATTGTTCGAACTGCATAGGCTGCTGAACTAAGTCTACCTGCAAGAGCATCAATTTGCGGTTTCCATTGAAGGGATGAATCAATATGTAACCCTAGGAAAACTGTAGAGTCAGGTGGATAATCTCATCCTTTAGCTTAATTTTATTTGGAAAGTCTCTTACATTTGGTAAAATGAATTTAATACATTTTGTTTTTTTAGCATTCAGTACGAGGTTATTTGCAGTAAACCAATCCAGTATTCGTGAAATATATTATATATATTCGATATAATATATATACTTAGAATATATTACTAGGTATATATATGCTTGTAAATAAATTATTGGTTGATCGATTGGTTATGTAGGCCGTTAGTACCTTGTTTATTAGATTGAGTAGAAATTAAAGTTTACTGTACATTACCGCAGGTCTGTGTCCATAAGTGAACTGGTATGAAGCTGGTGAGGCTGATGAAGTTGATTGAACATTTTTAATAACACAGCAAAATAGTTTTAACACGTTTAGGACCATGACTTACTATGTATGTTCGGTTGCAGATCGCACTGCTAAGGCTGGGCAGTAAATGCGACAGTAAGAATAGGTAATCTGGTTGTTGAAGTTGATTATAATCTGGTTGTTGAAGATTAGTGCAGATTAGTAACGACATCGGTGGTTAAGTAGTAATGTAATCCGTCGGCCGTTGGTACTTACCCTTCACAGATAATGATCACTTTTTCAGGAAGTTTATTAGTACGTAGTGCAAAACAACAACATCCGTGATTCAAATCTTTAGAAAATTGTTCAAAAATGACTTATTGGCAAGGAATAGGTACTCTTTTAAATTAGGTATAATATCCGGTAAAAATAGAGCTACATATTTTTAAATTAAAACAAATACAAAATAAAAATTGTAGTTGTTCTTGGAAACAATACATATTCTATTTTTAATTTCAGTTTCATAATAATGAATTCCTGTTTTAATCACCCAAACAAAAAAGCTCGTTATCTGGCTCCAAAGTATCTGCAATCAGTTTTATTATTTTCCGTTAAATCCTACTTTGGATAGATGATCCACATTATCGCGTCCGCAATGCTGATGACCGACATCCAAGCCTCTAACCTTCCATTTATTTGAATGAATTTAAAGTAAGCAGACGAATAAACATTTTTTCAAACGGCACAAAAGTTTTGGGCGGTGTTAGTCCGCATAATGAACATTTCTAAGAGGATCTTGTCTGTAGCATGTACTCTCTCTGTATATTCAAGTTGCTTTCATATTACAATTTAAAATATTCTCTTCTCTCTTAAAAAATAATGGAGCCTAGAGTTTGCAAATAATGGCGGTAATTAAGCAATAACAATACTAAGAGAAGTTAGAGAGTTACATCTCAATATGTCATTTTTTGCTCACATGTGGAATAATAGTTATTTGTTCAAGAATTGGGCAAAACGATTTTTTGTTGAATGTGCCGATATTAAATCCCGAGCTAGCGAAGTAGTCTAAAGAAGAGTCACAAGCGTAGCGAGTGGCTCTAAATTAGACTGCTGACCTAGCAAGGGATTTATAAGACACGAAACAAAAAACCTTGCTCTCGAGTTATATATACAACTTTTCACCTCGACTAGCAAGAAAATATTTTGTAATTTATAAAAGAGGTCGAATGTCAAAAACGCATTTTGGTCAACAACCATGGAGGGTACCTACGAATGCTATAAACCTCTTTCAACCATAAACGAACAAATTTTTTTTTTATGAAGGTTGAACTCTGTCTAACCTCATTCCCTTCGATAAGCTAAAATGAGTGCAGCTCACAGAGTTGCAACTCCCATATATGCGGAACCCTTTTCTTTGGAAGATTGTTTATAGATGTCCGTCTAGAAAAATGGTCTTCACAAGCGAAGTTGTCACGGTAAAAATAACATGGCGCTGCCTTCAGTAAGAAAGTTGACCAAACCCAGGTGTAGATCACGTAGTTTTTTCTTTTTTTCGTCGCCGAACATAAAGTATCGAAATACAGCAGTACAGTATTCTAAATTCAAATCAATTTTTTCAACTTGTTGAATATTCCTTTATTCCACACGTGAGCAAAAACCGAATTGCTCACTGTTTTTGAGTTTTCGAGCGAGAGTGGTGAAAAGGTTATTATTTAACAAATTGCAAAAAGTTATTTGAATATTTTCTACTGCGTTTCAATTGTGGTGTGGCGGCGATCAAATGGATAGTTTTGAAGAAATTGTTGGTGTGAGTTGACGAACGACTCGACTGGTCCATTCCGTTATGGTAGCCGTCGCCGGACGAGACTATTATTGAGATTTTAGTGCGTTTTGTTAGGTTAGTATGTTTTGTTAGGTTACCATTTCTTTGATTTGTAAAAGCGGTGCTAAATCTGACTTACGGATCAAACAAAAATATAAGGAAACAAAACAGCTTAAGCCCAATGGATGTTTGAAAATTCCATGTCTAACGTAAAAATAAGAATAAATGTGAGCCGGGGTCGCGCCTCCTTTGATGCTTTGCTAAAACAACTACTTCAACTCCATTTTAAAATATTAAAAGAGTTAGAGACGTTAGAGTTTGATAGAATTCAATCAAACTCTGAACAATATACTACTAAATTATTTTCTGTAAGTTCACTTCTATTTTATAATCCATTTATCTTCTTCGCATAGCTCTCGTAAAAAAATATTTATTTGACAATAGATACGTAACATGACAGTAATGTAGGTCTTAGTAGGTAGTGATCAGCAGCTTCCTTCTGCTATCGACACCTTCACTGCGATCGCCAATCCGCCTGCCAAGCGCAGCGTAATGATTATCACCTTCTTTCGGGGGAGGCATTTACAATTGTACAGCAGTGAAGTAGTTAAATATCAAATCAAAGACTAGCAGGTTCCTGGCATAAACCAAAATCAGAATTAACAACCTTAAAGTTGAGAATTGGGGCACCTTAAAACAAGGCTCATGGGCTCAGTTGTGACAAAGTGATAATCTTGCAAATTAATTCGCAACCCGATCCAATTGCGGTTCCGTTCGAAAAGGGATATTTATTAATGAAGCGAGGTTTAACTTAATAAAGGGTCTTTCAAATTATATGAGATCTTCTTTTCTAATTAACGTTGATTTATAAAGAAGTATGAATAGTTTTTTTTATTTGTAACTCATACAAAAACATGCTGTAAAATAAAAGTAAGTAAAGCCAAACAGACTTATTTTTGCATTGAGTCCCAAAACGGTATCTGTCTCAGCATGAGCTGGTTGTAACCTCGTTACAACCAACGCTGGTCTTTCGACAAAGCTGTTTCGTGACGTCACGGAAAAAAACGTTTTACACAAAACTGTCAAAAATGAAAAAAACAAACAATATAACAAAGAAATAAGTGTCCTTACAAGGTGGAAGGTGGCGGTGTTACACCTCCATGCCTCGAAAGTACGTTATGCCATTCGTCCTGCACCTGACCTCTCCCCAGTCGTGTCGATCTGCCGTTGGATTATTAGAGTGAGGAAATAGAGAGTGCACCGGTGTTTGCACGCACACACTTGTGCACCACCTGTTTACATTTCTAATATGTATATTGTGCTGAAAGAGCCCCTAAAATAAATAAGCCATTGGTCCTGCGCCTGAACTTGCCGTCCCATTAGATTATGAGTGAGGGAATAGTGAGTGCTCCTGTGTTTGTGCAAACACTTGTGCACTATAAATACTTATTATAAATTCGGCTTGAAATACATCGTAATGGAATATCTGGCGTGTGCAGACCAAAGGTCTAAAATATTTCTTTGTCACTTATACTTTTAATTCTTGATTTTTTCCTGCTACGAGTAATATTAAAAAGGCGAATGGTTTTTAAATATAAATGTGTGAAGAGGTGTGTTTGTCATGAGACAGCTCTAGAACTACTAAATAGATCAGATTCTCATTTTTCTCGCAAGAAGTTCTATAGGCGTGGAATAACATAAAGGCCGCTTTTTATCTCGGAACAACGTGTACGAAGCCGCGGGCAGAAGCCAATGGTAATATATAGGTATGTTTCCGCCAACTTCGTAGGCTTTTTTGTAATGAAAAGTAGTAAACATAGACTTCATCAACTGTGTGTTTTTATCATTATACCCGCTTGTACCTAACCTAACCTTATCTATCATCGAAGACGAAGACGACATCAGTGGCGCAGAGGACGAAGTTCCACCTGTGACGCAGGAGGTTGCGGGTTCGATTTCCAGCTCGGAACAAATGTTTGTTGGATCTGCAGATATTTATTTCAGGTTCTAGGCGTTTCCTATGTATAATAAAAATATCTATCTATGTAATGTGTTGTATTATCTATATCAGTTATCTAGTACCCATAACACACTTGGGGCTTCGAAGATGCTGTGTGAATTGTCCAGCATTATTATTATCATCAGGTAATGAGAATGTGGTACTAGTTTTGTTCACACAGCTTCAAACCAAGTTGTTTGAATCTACACCTTTTAAATATTTCTCAAACCCTTTTAAGAAATACCGAACTCGTTCCGGTCCTAAGACATCTCTTTACTTGAAGGACTCTCGATGCCCCTCGGTTTAGGGTGCTCTTGACCTGGCCTTTTGCCTTTTTTCGCATCTTATGCCAGAGAATTGCGTCACTAAGGATTTTCTTAAGATTGAAGTTCGAACAAATAACCTTCCATTTGAGTTAGGCTGACTGTACTTGAAGTAGTTTGATACTACATGGCGCTGTGAATCATTATTATTAAGTTCCCAAGTCCAAGATCATTCAATCAAAGTTTTTTTGTATTAATTTATTCATCGGAGTGAGCGAAGCGACCGAAGATTTCAGTGGCAGCTTGGGTGATTAGGCTGTATGGTGAAATAGTCACTTCGAGCATAACTGTCAAATCGTTGATTCGATTTGCGTGAAATTTGATAGGTACCTAGGCTGATAAGACTTGTGAAAGCTGGTAACTTACTTAGACATACCAAATCCGGTCAAAGGTTATTGAAATAACGGGGTCCAAAGACGGGTAAAATTAATCATTCAAGTAAAATATCATAAGAAATACATACATTTCAAAGTGCTTTTTATGTTTAATGTAGCGTGTTTAGTTTTTTTAATAATTATTAAACCAGGAGCTATAAGAGCTCTCATTTGATAGAGATTCTATGAAATTTTAGGTCATGCTAAATGGATGTACCGAGTATGCACCGAGGTGCATTTCATTTGTTTTATTCTAATACCGCTTTCTACAACATACTTCTACGACAAACTCTATGCAACATAGGTTAGTAACGTTTGTTAATAATTTTTTTAAAGTCAGTCAGCCATAAATTCAGGTGTAGCCAAAGTTAAACTAAACTAATTCGAAGGACCAAAAATGTCACCGTCCCTTTCATAACGATCGAAATAAAAGGGATGACAACCACACTATACCATATTTATTATTATTTAGAAAAATATATTTCTAATAAATTGGTAAATGCCAAAAACATGTGCTCTTAGGCAGCTCATTAATCGTTAGCACACGGCTCGAATACTTCACATCATTAATTCAAAATTACCTTGCCTTCAACTTTAAACATGTCAAGCGAATTTCAATCATACACGCTGAAAATAGAGCTGATTGTAGAGTATGGTACGGAGGGGAAGTTAATATGGCAGGTTGTTCTGCCTATTTCCATCTTGCTAATAATATTATAATGTCAAAATGTGTTGTCTCGATTCCTGTTATGGAAGTAGCAAGTACAGTGGCGGTCAAAAGTGGTTACCTACATTCTAAAGACATTGTCATGCAGCCAATCCTGGTGACCTTTTTAAATACCTAGATAAAATAGACTTAAAAAAATAAAAAATGTGAAAATGAAATAAGAATTTGAACTCGGTGAATAAGAATGTGAATCTATACCACTTATCTACAGAAACTTAATATGTATGTTGAGCTGAAATTTGGAATTAGATGAAATTTACTATTTTAAATCGTAGTAACCCTTCAAGCGAGTATGATCTTTAAGGTATGTCTTCATATATGACCCCATTGTGCCTAAAATATCAACGCGCTTTTGTCGATAAACCTAAAAAGTGTTAAGTACACTCTAAGAATCAGAGCATCTTAAAATAACTAAAGCCTTCTCTATTTACGAACTGTAGGCATAGGTAGGCGTTTTTAGGGTTTCGATCAGGTTCGAAACACTTATGGTCTCCCTCTGTCTGTCCTTTTTCTCTTTTGAATATCTCAGCAAATACCAAGAGAAGATAGAAGCTATTAACTTGAAATTTTGAATTACATTAAATAATGTGCGTCTGTGCAGATTAAAAGAAAAAAATATAAAAAATGTAAATTTTCCGTACAAATTTTTATGTCGAAATTTTAAAAGAGACCTACATAATTATCAAGTGGGGTGTCAAATGAAAGGTATGGGCTTGTACATTTCAAAACAATTATTTCTAGGTTTCACCTTTCGAAATATTTTAAAAAAAGTCGAAAAATTTACCATCCCTCCCTCCCCCTATCTTGAAAGTTTGCAGAGCAATACATCAGAAATGTATAGAGCGTTTGTAGATATGCATCTATATTTTACATGAAAAATGTAGCAAAATCTGTAAATAGTTTTTATGAAAAAAAATGGTAAAAAAATGAATTTTCAAATGCAAACTTCATCGGATGGGGTAGCAAATGAAAGGTATCATTATTACATTTCAAAACAGTTTTATTATTAGTACATTTCAAAACAGTTTTTGAAAATATTCTAGTTTTCACTTTTGAAATACATTGAACAAAAATTACCATTACTGCCCTAAACTCCGAAGTTTGCAGTTAGCAGAAATTGATCTGAAATGTGTATATCAACTGTTTATAATTAATTATTAGATAACGAAGTACCTAACGGGTACTTTTAGTTTTTGTATAATTAATTGACAAAATTTGAAACCCTCGGCGCGCGAGTCACACTCCCACTTTACGTTAAAAGTAATTCGACCGGACTGTAAAGAGGGCGTTTTTACTGAGGGCTGTCAAATTAAAGTGGCAAAGACCCATCATAGACCAAGCTTATTTTGACAAGACATCCCAACATCCTATTGACATCTTCTCCTCTCCGAGAAGGATCCCGATATCGATTGAGTTCTAAGGTATTCCAATTTTTTTCTTATTTTGCAAACTCAAGAACACTTATAGAGAAATATAAAACGCTAATGTCTCTGCATAATATTTTGGGACCGAAAACAGAATAAAAATATTTGACAACTAACCCACTTTCACAAACAGAAAACTGCCAAGGAAGCCTGTCTCTGATGCATGAAATATGAATTATTCACCGAATCAAGATATATTGCGGTGTTCGCGCGAAAAGCGACGTCTTGCTGACACATATTTAAAGAAATGTCATATTTGTAAGGGTGGTCTGGTATATTTGTTATTGAATAAAACATTTTAGGCATTCCAGTCATAGAATTATAAGGCTTAGAATAGAAGTTGACACAAACGAGGTATACCTGGAAGATTTAGACTGATGCATCCACTTTCAGATTCCGAACCGCTAGTACAACACTTCACATGACGCGGACAACATCTCTCACTTTAAAATATTACAATGGGGTATTGCGCGGTGAGAGGGTGTTTCAACACCAGTGATAAGAAAAAAAACACTGTTAAAGTCTCATTTCAAGGGTAAGTACCAATATAAAATTAGTAATTTTGCGTAAAACAGTCATCAAAACTCATAAATAAATAGAAAATTTACGTACGCCATTTTCGTGAAAATGTTGCTATGCACGGTGAAAAAAATTACCCCGGTTTTGTTACTTAGTATATGAAAATAGTACTTAGAGAAATAAATGCACACACGAGTTATGATCGAACTTTTAGCAGCGAGATATTCAATCGTAAGTAGGTACTTCTCTTCTAAGCCAAACGCGAGTTGTTTATCTAACAAAGTCGATTGGGTAGCTACACGGCACACATAGTATATCCATAGATAATACGTACACAGTCAATATGAGTTCTAGGTATCTACGAGTGTCTTTACGTTAGTATAACAAATCAGAAATGTAGATCGCGGCGTAATTACTGGGGCGTCGTCGGACTCAAGGAACATAAATATAAGGAGGTCGGCGTGCAAATTCTGTCTGTCCGTCTCCGCAGTCCGCCGCGCCGTCGCCGCCGTCGCGCCAGTGCGCGGCAGCGCACTGCACCGTGGCATAGTGGGGAAATTCTACAGATCCGCACTAAGGATACCTGGCAGGGTCGGACTAAGCGCCGAGTTGGATTCTCGGGATTCGGTATAATGGTATAATTCGTGGTTTTCCAATTCACCAATCTGACTGACGACGTCACACTGGGGGCAGCACACCACAAGTTTTGTCCGAATTATACAAAGTGCTTTACTACATCTACGAGGAAAATCGGCGTTTTAGAATTTTTGAAATTACTCGATGATATTTTGAGAAGATTTGAAAATTTGAATCAATACTATTACCTAATCTGTGGCAATACTCACAAGCATGCTTTTCACTTGGTTCTTTTTTTTTAATTTTTTTGCGAAAGCGGGCGAAAGCCTATATTATTTGGCGGAGAACCGGATGTTGTTTGATCTACCTAGATCAAACAACATCCAGTTTATACCTATATTGAAGGTAAAGTAACCATAGCTACCGGCTACTAATTCGAAAACTTAAAAACAACACTTTAGAAAAAGGTTTTCCCGCAGTTTACCTCTAGATTGTTAGCAACAGTCTAAAGATAGCTCAAATGTTACATGTGTATTTTGTAAATTTCTGTATTTAATAGTTGTAATTTACTTTGTAAAATTGTAGAAGACATGTTGTTTGTTACTTGTTTTGTTTTTACTAGTTCTAAATATTAAAGTTTATTGTGATTTTCTACGAACATTATTCTAGTTTTATTTCAATTTGAGAATTATCAATTGACATGACACCCACCAGATAATAAAAATAAATCATATTATTATTTTTGAAGTTTATGACACTCCTTACTGACACCGGCAGAGTCGTAGCGAAAAGCAAGCGGTGCCATAAAAAAGAAGTTGAAATTGAAGAAAGTTACCCAATTTTTTAGGGAAAATGCCAATCACTTGCAACATTCAAACCTATGTATGTGTGAGTGACAGTACTGTATTTACGTGCTGTCAAAACACACATAGATCGGTTTTTGGTGACATAAATTGAGAAATTGTTGAATGACACTTTCCCTCTGCTGTGATAGCAGCGCGTTTTTACTCTAAGATTCCAGTAATATTTGTGTCGAAAATAGAATAACTTTAGGGTCTATTTGGTCATAATAAAGGTCTGGTTAGCGTGGGGCTAGGTAATGTCGTGTGATTCGTCCAGTTTTTTTATTTATTTCGTAGCCATTCTTTTCTACAATGTCAACTACTAGGTTTGAATTAGTACAACCGGAGTTAGAGAAAGGGTTTTCAATTACTAAACTCTTATATTATATGTATATTTGTGTATTTTCAACACCACTACTGCGATCTCCAATCTGCTGGCCAAGCGACGTGATTATGGCAAAACCCTCAGCGTTATTTGGGGAGGCATGTTCAACCTTCAATTGACATAAAGGGTCTAGCAGGATAAGATAGGGTCAGCGGCCCCAGAAAGCCATTTTGAAAATAACTTGTGTGGTAACATTGGCAAGGTACAAACTTAGCATTGACACAATTTTAGCCCCCATTTCGCTGCGTTCTGGAGATAATTGATCAAATAGACGCTAGAGGGGGTATTTTTCAAAACTGTTTTTTTCAAAAACTACTAAAGCTACACTAACCACACAAGTTATTTTCAAAATGGCTTTCTGGGGCCGCTGACCCTATCTTATCCTGCTAGACCCTTTTAAATTAATTCGAGTTATAAAGCTATGCTATTGGCGGGTCTGACACATCTCTGCAGCATAATGAAAGGTCATTATGCAGTAGTTGTAAGGCAAAAAAAATATTTCGACCCTTGTGGTTCAGCGAGCGAAAGTTCTCCTGCGACGCAGGAGGTTGCGGGTTCGATTCCCGTCTCGGGATAAATGTTTGTACGATCTGCAGATATTTGTTCAGGGTGTTCTGGGTATTTTCTATTTATATAGAATTAAACAATATTTATCTATGTAATATAGGGTGTTAAGTATATCAGTTATCAAGTACCTATAACCAGGCTAGATGATGTTGTGTGAATTGTCCATTATTTATTTTAATATTTTTTCTTTCTTTACGTACCACATCATTCTTGTTAGAAAATTACCTAGATTAAGCGTCACCAGTTCTAGATAAAACAAG
>JAPQVW010000167.1:0-38507 GCA_028535905.1 Quercus berberidifolia | reverse complement strand
GCCCCGCCGGACTGCCTTTAGGAGACTGCTCGGTGCCTCCACTCTAACAACAGAAATCAAATAATCACCACAGAAATTGCGACTTTTGAACGTAGCTTCTTCTTTTATACTACTCCTACTCGGAGTGTGGCTTATTCCTTTTACGGAATATTTATTATAGAGTGATATTGATGATTTTCCTCGTAGGTGTAGTATATAGCACTATTGTATTTCAAATGACACACTCGATAGAATTATGGCACTGTCACTACTCGGTACCCATACAATGTACTAGTATTTCGTACCTGTGGTGCATAATAATCAGCGGCCCAGTTGGCGCGCACCAGCTGGCATAGCTCGATGAGCGATGACGTCACATTCGTGTTGAGGACGTCGTTGGAATTTACTTGCACCTGCACCCGGCCCAGGGACAGCTCGCTCGACAGCGTGTACTCCCAGGAGGTGTCGAATCTGTGAGAGGAACGTAACATTTTAAGGATAACCAAGATCCACTCCGGATCAGTGCGCTACGTAAATAAGCATGATGGACAACGGGCAATGTCTGAAACACCCTACATTGCACACCTCAAGGGGCCATACCCAAGGAAGTACACACTAGCTGGGGTCTGTGCCTCCTCCACTGTACCTCCAAGGTTCCACCACAGGCTCCCAGCCCGACAGCGTCCGGTTATAGTAGTCGATACTGAGCAGTCCGCTGAGGCGTCCGCCGCCCGCACCCGCCGCGCCCCGCGCCGCGCCCGCCACGCCCAGGGGGGTACACACTAGCATGGGGTCCTCGAATGCCTCCTCCACTTTTCGTAGATCCTGACCACAAGGTATCAATTAGAGAAAATTCTAATAGAACGCAAGACGTTCAATATTTGGGAAATCTGAAGTGGAAGCAAGAGTGTATCATTTTTAGAGAACATTCTGGCACGACGCGATTCAAACAAATTCTGACTTACCTGTTCCACTTGTAACTCACTCAGCGATACCTCCAGCAGGGGCACGTCCGAGTCCAGGCAGTCATCGATCACACAGAGGGTTATACACTCTGCGTTCACCTGCAAATAACATTACAAAGGAACTCTAAACTTTGATGGAATACAAGTTAATTCTTTTGTTTTTTATTATCTAGCATACATTTCTAAATACACTAGAGTAACATTACAATCTAGCCATAGAATTAGCTAATGGGTAATATTGTTTTAACTTAATTATATAAAAACATATCACTAAGAACGTGTCCATCGGCACTTTTCTTATTGTCTCTACATATTTAAGGGGAAGACACTTGGTTCATGTGTTCTTTAAAAATAGCACTTAAGCACTTACACTTTAACTATCACTATACTAACTCAAAAGGTTTAGTTCTTTTGAGCCTTCTCACTATGTTCGTGTTATCGAGGAGCTGGATAGCCTCGACGTTCACATGATGATGAAGCCTCTGCGTATTTTTTCATTATTATATCGACCAATTTAAATTTCCAGTCCCGATGAAGATCGTCATTTCTTACATACCAAGGAGCATTAACGATTTCCCTGAGTACTTTATTCTGGAATCTCTGTATGATTGATAAATTTGTCTTTTTGGTACAACCCCAGAGCCTGTATACCATAGGTCCAAATTGGCATAAGGACTTGTTTATATAATTAAAAAAAATTGTGTACTGCTAGAGTAGAATTTCTTCCGATTAGCCAGCACATCTTTTTGTAGCGAATCTCTAGCTCTTCTTTTTTCTTTTTGACGTAAGCTTTCCAGCGCAGCTTAGCGTCAAGGGTCATTCCTAAATATTTTGCAGTGTTTGCATATGGTACGATGACTCCGTTGATGAATACTGGATGATAGTCTTCTCTTTTGTTTGTGAAATTGATATGAAGAGACTTTGTTTCATTTAGTTTGATTCGCCAGGTTTTTGTCCAGTTGTGTATTTTATTCACTGCCACTTGAACTTTTTCGGTGGCTTCTGCTTGAGTACTTCCTGTCGATTATAGCAGTGTCATCAGCAAAAGTAGCGATAGTGTTTTCATGTTCTGGGAGGTCGCATGTGTATAAAAGGTATAGGACCGGACCCCATACACTTCCTTGCTTCTTTCAAGCAGACCCCTGCTTTGATTACCTTAATTTCAGAGAAAGAGTCATCTTGTCTCATTCTAAAGGCTCTAAAGGCTCTATTTGCTAGGTATGATTTGATTATTTCTGCATATTCTATGTGTAACATTCTCCTTAACTTTATTAATAGGCCTTCATGCCATACTTTATCGAAGGCTTGTGCGAACTCTAGGAAAATTGTTGTACAGACTTCTTTATTTTCCAGTGTTTTTTTCTATCAACGTAGTAATTCTGTGAACTTGATCCACTGTGGAGTGTTTTTATCTGAATCCAAATTGATGTTCTGGGATAAGTTTTCTCGTCTCTAGTAATGGTTTAAGCCTTTTTAGAAATAGCTTTTCAAATAGCTTCGACATTATAGACAGCAAAGATGTTATTTCCTGTGGTGGTTTTCCTGGCTTTGCTATCATTATGACTTCCGCAATTTTCCAAAGATCTGGTACATATTTCAGTCTGAATGCAGCGTTAATAAGATTTGTAAGTTTGACCAAGGCTTTTCTTGGTAAGATGTGTAGTACTTCTCCTGAGATTAGATCGAACCCAGGAGATTTCCTTGCATTAATTTTTAGATTTATTTCTCTCCAGACTTCTCTAGGTGAAACAAGCTTAATATCTAGGTTTTCATTACATATTTCGGATACGTCAATGGTACAATTTTCTTGGCCTTCGTGTGGGATAAATATTTTCTCAAGGTGTTCTGCAAATATTACGGTTCTGTTTTTATTGGTGGGGTCTGGTTAATAGATCGTATCATATTCTTAGCAGCTTTCCAAAGTGAGTAATCTGTGCTACGGTCATTGGTTACGGTATTTGTGTTTTTCGATTTGCCTTTTCAGTTTTTTAGTAAGGAAGTTAAATTTATTTTTGTCTTGCGGAGATCTTGACTGGTGCCAGCGGTTTCTCTGTTTTCGCTTTTCCTCTATAAGTTGTTTAATTTCTATGGGATACACAATCTTAGTTTGTCTAGTTTTTATATTAGGTGTATTTTCCCATGCCGTTTGCTGTATAAGCTTAAAATACTCTTCTAAGTCTTGGTCGAGATGCTCCGGAGTTTTCAGTGGAACTTTCAGTTCTATTTTAGAGTCCAAATCAATTTTGAATTTCTCCCAGTCTGTATTTTTATTGACTAATGTGGGAATTTTATCAGTATATAAAACTTTTTCGCTCAATTCTAGGTTTATTGCAGAGTGATCGGAGTTCATGTCGAAACTCTGCGTCGCTCGTAGATAGTTCGAAGCTATACTTTTATACACAAAAAAGTCTATCAGGTCAGGATTTTTTTGTGGGCCAGTAAGTGGGTGTACCTGTTGAAATAACATCACATTTCTCTTCTCTCACAGCGCTCATTAACTCTCTTCCCTTTGTGTTGGTTAGTCTGGAGCCCCAGAATGTGTTTTAGGCGTTAAAGTCACCCCGTAGAATAAATTTTTCACCTAGGTTTTGAGAAAAGGTCACGTACGTTTCCTTTTTAATTGGGTATCTCGGAGGGCAGTATATTGCTGCTACCGTAAGCTTGTATCTATTTGTGTCGATACAAATCGCCACAGATTGAATATCCGGCTCTTCATATTTATTTTTCTCATGATGTTTCATGTTTTGCTTTACTATAACTGCACTGCCGCCTCTTCCTTTATTAGCTGGATGTAATGCATGATAGACTTTGTAACCTTTGAGTTGAATTTGGGATTGATTTGTGAAGTTTGTTTCTGATACGAGACACACGTCTATATTTTCAATATCCAGGACAACTTGCAGCTCTTTTGATGCTTTGATAGTCCATTACAGTTCCAAGCCATTATTTTAAGGTTCCCGATCATTTTGGATGCTTATTTATAGCAGTTTTGGTGCTATTCTCTATCTTTAAACCCTCGTCAAAACTACTCATAAACTTTAAAATTTGGTCAAGCTTGTCATTCTGTCCGATTTTTTGGTCGGCGCATTGTATAATTTTTATTGGTTTTCCAGCAGTTGCTTGTGCAAAGGATATCTTTTTGTTTAAAGCTGGTGGTGACAGCGCATGTGACACGCGACTTGTAACATTTGGCTGCAGGCAGTTGGTTTCTTCATTACTTTGTTTCGCATTTCCTGCATTTCTTTGGCTATCATGCAGACTCTGTAGCTGGCAGGATGTGGCTCCTCAAGGGAATACAAGTTAATGATAAGCTTTGTCAAGAAATCTGAGTACTTTATGATGTAGTTATTTATAGCAGGTAATTATATACATGCCTGCAGAGCCTTAAGCGGGAAGACGGGTGAGGTCTGCGGCGGCGGCGGCGCGGGCGGCGGCGCGGCGGGCGGCGCGTGCGCGCGCAGCCAGCGCGGCGCCACCACCCAGGGCGCGGCGCCGGCGGTCGCCCCCGCCCTCTCTGAACGCATGTGGCTCAGGTTGGCCGGCGCGTCCTCTTCCAATACTAATACTGATTTACCTGAACAACATACCACGGATAAACCTTTCGTACTCGACGGGAATCACAACAGTGATCGGCATAGTTTTGTAAAGGTACCTGATAACGCAGTCCTCACTTGCACCGGCAGCGACTGCAGCATGGACGCAAACATCCGCATGTCGTGGTACGACAGACGCAGGTCCAACGTGCTCATCGCCACCTGTAAACAACACATTTATTCATGCACTTTGTTTCTACAAAGGGGCTAGAAATGAAACACGATAGTGACTAATCCAACACATATAATTGTAACTGTGAGTCTCCCTCCTTACCCAACTAAGTTCGAACCCCTTAGATCTCTTAAGATGGCAACCTTCGTGTCATCTGAGTGAGTAGGACTTAAATGGGGTGATATGATGATGACTCACGTGCAGCACTCGCTGTGCGTCAATAGTGACGTGCAGCGCGGCCGGCTCCACGATAGACAGCGCTGTTTCCTCCTCCAGTCCCAGGACGCAGGAGAAAACTTCAAGTTCGTTCAGCGAACACGAGACTGGTTTCTCCGCGTCCGCTCCACGGTAGGTTATCACTGTCGTACTCTAGGGAGGACATAATAACTAGTAGATAATTACAAACACGTCAGGACGCAACCCTGAAGGTCGAAGGTGGACATGCACAGCACAGGATTAGATATAAAGGCGTAATAAAAATACAGTGAATGCAGATTATCTTAAAGCTTCACTTTTTGTTAGATATTTTACTTGTTAAAGGTTGGGACGTCACGTGGACTGGTGTGATACTACCGATAGGACGTGAAGGCATTCACCCTGAGTATAACCGCATTAGTGTCCCAGACCGAAGGCTCCTCGACCAGCACGAGCTGTGAGTCCGTGACGTTCAACTTGAGCTCTATCTGCTGCGGCGGCTCCCATGCGCGCGTCTCCCTCCCGCCGCGGCAGGACGCTGACGCCCTGGAACTGAACACAGGGGTGAGGTAAATAATGTAGTTCTACTCTGCACTGACCGTATCCGCATTGTTTTAAAGATACAGGATACTATACGGCCTTAGGTTTACGGCTACATTACGGAGTATCTATGGAAACAGTTCGAATGATGGGGCTCCGCCACTCTAGGATGGCATCAGGTGCATGTTGTTGATACGATACCTGACGGTGTGTGAGGGCGTGGCGGTGTCTGCGACCGGCAGCGGCGGTTGTGTGAGGAAGTGGTGCGCGCGCTCCCACCATTCCAGGATGGCCATGAGGCGCATGTTGTTTATCAGGATCGTGTATGCACAAGTGTCTTGACGCTTCCTGGAATTAAACAGCAGTATAAGTTAGCTTGCGGCGATTTTTTTTTTTGATATAATAACAATAAATAAGGTGTCACAAACTCTCTATCTTTGAGAACATTTTAGCTTTAACCGTAATTTTATTTCCGACTGACTCTTACAAAATGACAATATTACACCTAGCATGCACCTCCGCCTGCACGCTGTGCCGTTGCTCCGCCATGAGCTGAATGATGTGGCTGAACACGTTCCCGCGCCGAATCCTTACCTAGCATGCACCTCCGCCTGCACGCTGTGCCGTTGCTCCGCCATGGGCTGAATGATGTGGCTGAACACGTTCCCGCGCCGATTCCTTACCTAGCATGCACCTCCGCCTGCACGCTGTGCCGTTGCTCCGCCATGGGCTGAATGATGTGGCTGAACACGTTCCCGCGCCGATTCCTTACCTAGCATGCACCTCCGCCTGCACGCTGTGCCGTTGCTCCGCCATGGGCTGAATGATGTGGCTGAACACGTTCCCGCGCCGATTCCTTACCTAGCATGCACCTCCGCCTGCACGCTGTGCCGTTGCTCCGCCATGGGCTGAATGATGTGGCTGAACACGTTCCCGCGCCGATTCCTTACCTAGCATGCACCTCCGCCTGCACGCTGTGCCGTTGCTCCGCCATGGGCTGAATGATGTGGCTGAACACGTTCCCGCGCCGATTCCTTACCTAGCATGCACCTCCGCCTGCACGCTGTGCCGTTGCTCCGCCATGGGCTGAATGATGTGGCTGAACACGTTCCCGCGCCGATTCCTTACCTAGCATGCACCTCCGCCTGCACGCTGTGCCGTTGCTCCGCCATGGGCTGAATGATGTGGCTGAACACGTTCCCGCGCCGATTCCTTACCTAGCATGCACCTCCGCCTGCACGCTGTGCCGTTGCTCCGCCATGGGCTGAATGATGTGGCTGAACACGTTCCCGCGCCGATTCCTTACCTAGCATGCACCTCCGCCTGCACGCTGTGCCGTTGCTCCGCCATGGGCTGAATGATGTGGCTGAACACGTTCCCGCGCCGATTCCTTACCTAGCATGCACCTCCGCCTGCACGCTGTGCCGTTGCTCCGCCATGGGCTGAATGATGTGGCTGAACACGTTCCCGCGCCGATTCCTTACCTAGCATGCACCTCCGCCTGCACGCTGTGCCGTTGCTCCGCCATGGGCTGAATGATGTGGCTGAACACGTTCCCGCGCCGATTCCTTACCTAGCATGCACCTCCGCCTGCACGCTGTGCCGTTGCTCCGCCATGGGCTGAATGATGTGGCTGAACACGTTCCCGCGCCGATTCGCCGGCTCGTTCGCGAAACGAGTGTCGCTCACTAGGATCTCCTGCAATTACAGTTGCTTTATCGAAACTAACAATGTATCTAACATGCACCCTTAGTGTTATTCTACTGCAATTTTAGTTTTGTTTACTCTTTTTTCCCCATTTGGACAGCAAAATTGGTCCGTGTTCCTACTCGAAGTTAGGTACATAACGGTGGAACTTAGGGTCATAACATTCTCAAACTCTGTAGTTAAGTCTAGTCTAGTTGTATAAAGCTGGTGATCAACTAACCTGGGAGACGAGGTCGATGTCCTGTCCCATGTCGGAGTAGGTCTCCAGCACGAGGCGCGACTTGATGAAGTTGATACAGGCGAGCGAGGAGACGCCGTGCACCGGCTCCAGGTGCACCGTCACGTCCTGCAGGTCTAGTTTTATGGAGCTCGTGGTCCACACCTAGTATAAAAATAGCTTTTCAAATACCGATCACAGCTTGCTAAATGTTTCAGGAAACGACAGAGTAAGGCATCTAGCGCGTTCACTGCTAAGCTTCAGCGATACGACCTGAAGGGGAGCCTGCGCAAAAGGTATTTAAGTTTTTAAATTTCAATGAGAAATTCGTTCATAGCCGGCAGCGGCGGCACGGGCTCGTCCAGCGCCTCGCTCAGGTCGTGCGCCAGCACGCCGCGCACTAGCCGGTACTGCACCGGGTCTAGCGCGCATTCCAGCGTCGTCAGCGTGCCTTGGATCGCCATGTCAACTGACCTCTCGCTGGTTCGTAGCCGGCAGCGGCGCGGGCTCGTCCAGCGCCTCGCCCAGGTTGTGGGCCAGCACGCCGCGCACCAACCGGTACTGCGCCGGGTCTAGCGCGCATTCCAGCGTCGTCAGCGTGCCTTGCATCGTCATGTCAACTGACCTCTCGCTGGTTCGTAGCCGGCAGCGGCGCGGGCTCGTCCAGCGCCTCGCCCAGGTTGTGGGCCAGCACGCCGCGCACCAACCGGTACTGCGCCGGGTCTAGCGCGCATTCCAGCGTCGTCAGCGTGCCTTGCATCGTCATGTCAACTGACCTCTCGCTGGTTCGTAGCCGGCAGCGGCGCGGGCTCGTCCAGCGCCTCGCCCAGGTTGTGGGCCAGCACGCCGCGCACCAACCGGTACTGCGCCGGGTCTAGCGCGCATTCCAGCGTCGTCAGCGTGCCTTGGATCGCCATGTCAACTGACCTCTCGCTGGTTCGTAGCCGGCAGCGGCGCGGGCTCGTCCAGCGCCTCGCCCAGGTTGTGGGCCAGCACGCCGCGCACCAACCGGTACTGCGCCGGGTCTAGCGCGCATTCCAGCGTCGTCAGCGTGCCTTGCATCGTCATGTCCGGGACTGAATACACACATTTATATTTTAGTTATGTTTTGGAGACATGAACAAAATGGAAGCAATTATTGGCTAGATTTGAAGGTACCGTTATGAGAAGGGCTGGTATTGTGCTCGATCTGCAGCGTGAGCTGCGCGGGCGCAGTGAGCAGCGGCGGGCCGAGGCGCAGCCCTCGGCCGCCGCCACCGCCACCGCCGCGTGCCCCGTGAAGCGTCAGCGACTCCAGCTGGACTGTTTGCACGTCCAACAGTTCGCGAATATCTGCAATAAAATATGATATTAGAGGGAAACATCGTTCATGTTTTAGTCTCCTGTTGCAGCAAGCAAGCAGTGAAGGAGAACCGTACAAAAAATACCAATTGCTGGTATTTTTTGTATTTATTTTTTAATACCTCTTTTGAAAGTTACGCCATCAGAAGACATTATTACAAGTTTTTAACGGGTATTTATCACGTTACAGACGGTTACAGACTTGACTATTTGATGATAATTTCAACTTGATACGCCACGCGCTCCTGATAAATTATTTTGTTCTTGACAGACGGATAGACAGAGAGACAGACGGACAACAAAATGATTTATTTTATTTTTTTATTTTGAAAAGGGTGAATTGCCCCTATTACTAAGCCTCCGTTATCAGTCCGTCTATCAGCGAGCTGTATTTCATGAACCGTAAAAGTTAATTGAAATTTTCACAGAGTGTTTATTTTCCTTGCCGCTTTAACAACAAATAATAAAAATAAAATAAATATTAAAATAAAAGGCAACTCCCAGACAAAAATGTGATTTTTTCGCTATTTTTGCTCTATGTTTGTCGTGACTGTATCTCTGAAGCGTAGTTAAATTTTTTACAGAACGTCTATAAGGTACTATTGCCACTATAATAAAAATAAAATTTTAACAATTAAGGAACGACCGTAGCAAGTAAAACAACGATCACCGAAGCTAAGCGACGTTGGTCAGTACTTGTATGAGCACGTACATTGTGTATTGCCCTAATTAACCTTTGCGTTTACGCCAGTCATCAATTTTAGCGATACTTTTATTATATTCAGTTCGCGATCACCTGTCAATCGACTCACGCGTCTCACTATCATTTCATTAGTAATTACAGTTTATCTTTAAATATATCAGTTAAAATTTATCTCTTGGTTTTTCTGATATATCCAGCTATAGTTAGTATACGTGGTGTACGGACCGTACAGTACTTGGATGGATAACCGCGTCATGAGGCATTTTGCTTGTTTTGCGATTAATGGATTCTCTTGTTTCTTTTGTAAAGATCAAGTATGGTACCGAACCCTTCGTGTGCCAGTCGGCTCGCACTTGGCCGGTTTATTTGTTATCTTTGATATTTTTTTGTCATTACGTCTCACAAAATTCTATTGGTTCTAGTTGCACCAAAATATTTTTTATATATATAATAATGTTTATCTATATGTATAGCTAATTTCTGACGAGGTTTTAACTTTTCGTCGATAATCGTGAGTTTTCTTACAAATGTGCATTTTCTAAATTTCTTCAAATAGTTTGTCCATTGGTTTGTTTGCTTTGCATTGAATAAGAATAAGAATCATTTATTATTCAAACTGCGTTACATAGTTGATCTTATGAACTACAAATTGTTCCAACAGTTTGTCCTTTCGGACATACAATAATTGTTATTAGAATTAGCACATAAGTACTTAAAATTAAAAGAATTTCACTTTTTCTATCACAATGGTTAACAATAGGAATTTAATGTCAATATTTATCTAAATTTTGCAGGTGTTCTGTCAAAATATTCTTTAATATTATAATGGATTTTGATATTAAGTATTTTCTTAATTTAATTTTAAACTTATTATCTTCTATTTCTTTAATTTATATTGGCAGATAATTGTAAATTTTAACGGCCGAAATATATCGATTTTTGTGGAACATTGCATTATTTACTTGAGGAATACAAATATTATACTTATAGTTTATACATAGATTATTATGTCGACTAGAGTGATTCTCAGAGAATATTTATTTGTTATTTTATAGAAATAAACATATTTCCATAATGTACATATATTCAAGTTAAAGTTAAAATATTAATATCTTTAAATATGTTACGAAGAGATTCTGTATTTTGTAAGTTGAAAATAGCTCGCAAGCACTTCTTTTGCATGATGAACGTAGATTCTATATCCACTGAGTTCCCCCAGAAAATTATTCCGTAATAGAGATGAGGAAAAACTAAACTACACTTTAAAAACTATATTTTTAAGCGTAGTTTGTTTTTTCTAAAATTTAAGATTTACTGATTCTAACCATGATTAAAGTGAAGTTTACGTCTAATTCTAGTAGCTGTATAGTTTTATTTTCTTGCGGATTGTAGATGGTAGCATCGTCTGCATACATAGCACAGAGAAGATTAGTTGCTGTATAGTTTTATTTTCTTGCGGATTGTATATGTTAGCATCGTCGGCATACATAGCACAGAGAAGATTACTTGCTGTATAGTTTTATTTTCTTGCGGATTGTATATGTTAGCATCGTCGGCATACATAGCACAGAGAAGATTACTTGCTGTATAGTTTTATTTTCTTGCGGATTGTATATGTTAGCATCGTCTGCATACATAGCACAGAGAAGATTACTTGCTGTATAGTTTTATTTTCTTGCGGATTGTATATGGTAGCATCGTCTGCATACATAGCACAGAGAAGATTACTTGCTGTATAGTTTTATTTTCTTGCGGATTGTATATGTTAGCATCGTCGGCATACATAGCACAGAGAAGATTACTTGCTGTATAGTTTTATTTTCTTGCGGATTGTATATGTTAGCATCGTCGGCATACATAGCACAGAGAAGATTACTTGCTGTATAGTTTTATTTTCTTGCGGATTGTATATGTTAGCATCGTCGGCATACATAGCACAGAGAAGATTACTTGCTGTATAGTTTTATTTTCTTGCGGATTGTATATGTTAGCATCGTCGGCATACATAGCACAGAGAAGATTACTTGCTGTATAGTTTTATTTTCTTGCGGATTGTGTATGTTAGCATCGTCGGCATACATAGCACAGAGAAGATTAGTTGCTGTATAGTTTTATTTTCTTGCGGATTGTATATGTTAGCATCGTCGGCATACATAGCACAGAGAAGATTACTTGCTGTATAGTTTTATTTTCTTGCGGATTGTATATGTTAGCATCGTCTGCATACATAGCACAGAGAAGATTACTTGCTGTATAGTTTTATTTTCTTGCGGATTGTATATGTTAGCATCGTCGGCATACATAGCACAGAGAAGATTACTTGCTGTATAGTTTTATTTTCTTGCGGATTATATATGTTAGCATCGTCGGCATACATAGCACAGAGAAGATTAGTTGCTGTAAAGTTTTATTTTCTTGCGGATTGTATATGTTAGCATCGTCTGCATACATAGCACAGAGAAGATTAGTTGCTGTATAGTTTTATTTTCTTGCGGATTGTATATGGTAGCATCGTCAGCATACATAGCACAGAGAAGATTAGTTGCTGTATAGTTTTATTTTCTTGCGGATTGTATATGGTAGCATCGTCAGCATACATAGCACAGAGAAGATTAGTTGCTGTATAGTTTTATTTTCTTGCGGATTGTATATGGTAGCATCGTCAGCATACATAGCACAGAGAAGATTAGTTGCTGTATAGTTTTATTTTCTTGCGGATTGTATATGGTAGCATCGTCAGCATACATAGCACAGAGAAGATTAGTTGCTGTATAGTTTTATTTTCTTGCGGATTGTATATGGTAGCATCGTCTGCATACATAGCACAGAGAAGATTAGTTGCTGTATAGTTTTATTTTCTTGCGGATTGTATATGGTAGCATCGTCTGCATACATAGCACAGAGAAGATTAGTTGCTGTATAGTTTTATTTTCTTGCGGATTGTATATGGTAGCATCGTCAGCATACATAGCACAGAGAAGATTAGTTGCTGTATAGTTTTATTTTCTTGCGGATTGTATATGGTAGCATCGTCTGCATACATAGCACAGAGAAGATTAGTTGCTGTATAGTTTTATTTTCTTGCGGATTGTATATGGTAGCATCGTCAGCATACATAGCACAGAGAAGATTAGTTGCTGTATAGTTTTATTTTCTTGCGGATTGTATATGGTAGCATCGTCAGCATACATAGCACAGAGAAGATTAGTTGCTGTATAGTTTTATTTTCTTGCGGATTGTATATGGTAGCATCGTCTGCATACATAGCACAGAGAAGATTAGTTGCTGTATAGTTTTATTTTCTTGCGGATTGTATATGGTAGCATCGTCAGCATACATAGCACAGAGAAGATTAGTTGCTGTATAGTTTTATTTTCTTGCGGATTGTATATGGTAGCATCGTCAGCATACATAGCACAGAGAAGATTAGTTGCTGTATAGTTTTATTTTCTTGCGGATTGTATATGGTAGCATCGTCTGCATACATAGCACAGAGAAGATTAGTTGCTGTATAGTTTTATTTTCTTGCGGATTTTAGATGGTAGCATCGTCGGCATACATAGCACAGAGAAGATTAGTTGCTGTATAGTTTTATTTTCTTGCGGATTTTAGATGGTAGCATCGTCTGCATACATAGCACAGAGAAGATTACTTGCTGTATAGTTTTATTTTCTTGCGGATTGTATATGGTAGCATCGTCTGCATACATAGCACAGAGAAGATTAGTTGCTGTATAGTTTTATTTTCTTGCGGATTTTAGATGGTAGCATCGTCTGCATACATAGCACAGAGAAGATTAGTTGCTGTATAGTTTTATTTTCTTGCGGATTTTAGATGGTAGCATCGTCGGCATACATAGCACAGAGAAGATTAGTTGCTGTATAGTTTTATTTTCTTGCGGATTTTAGATGGTAGCATCGTCTGCATACATAGCACAGAGAAGATTAGTTGCTGTATAGTTTTATTTTCTTGCGGATTGTATATGGTAGCATCGTCGGCATACATAGCACAGAGAAGATTAGTTGCTGTATAGTTTTATTTTCTTGCGGATTTTAGATGGTAGCATCGTCTGCATACATAGCACAGAGAAGATTAGTTGCTGTATAGTTTTATTTTCTTGCGGATTGTATATGGTAGCATCGTCGGCATACATAGCACAGAGAAGATTAGTTGCTGTATAGTTTTATTTTCTTGCGGATTGTATATGGTAGCATCGTCGGCATACATAGCACAGAGAAGATTAGTTGCTGTATAGTTTTATTTTCTTGCGGATTTTAGATGGTAGTATCGTCTGCATACATAGCACAGAGAAGATTAGTTGCTGTATAGTTTTATTTTCTTGCGGATTTTAGATGGTAGCATCGTCTGCATACATAGCACAGAGAAGATTAGTTGCTGTATAGTTTTATTTTCTTGCGGATTTTAGATGGTAGCATCGTCGGCATACATAGCACAGAGAAGATTAGTTGCTGTATAGTTTTATTTTCTTGCGGATTTTAGATGGTAGCATCGTCGGCATACATAGCACAGAGAAGATTAGTTGCTGTATAGTTTTATTTTCTTGCGGATTTTAGATGGTAGTATCGTCTGCATACATAGCACAGAGAAGATTAGTTGCTGTATAGTTTTATTTTCTTGCGGATTTTAGATGGTAGCATCGTCTGCATACATAGCACAGAGAAGATTAGTTGCTGTATAGTTTTATTTTCTTGCGGATTTTAGATGGTAGCATCGTCGGCATACATAGCACAGAGAAGATTAGTTGCTGTATAGTTTTATTTTCTTGCGGATTTTAGATGGTAGCATCGTCTGCATACATAGCACAGAGAAGATTAGTTGTTGTATAGTTTTATTTTCTTGCGGATTTTAGATGGTAGCATCGTCTGCATACATAGCACAGAGAAGATTAGTTGCTGTATAGTTTTATTTTCTTGCGGATTTTAGATGGTAGCATCGTCTGCATACATAGCACAGAGAAGATTACTTGTATTTGGTAAGTCGTTTATATAGATTAAAAACAGTACAGTACCTGGATTACTTCCTTGTGGAACTCCGACATGTAGGTCTTGAAAATTGTCATTGATTTTCTTAGATATTTTGGTGCTATAACGTCTCTTATAAGTTTTATTCTCGTCTGTTACTAGACGAACCTCACGGCGATATTGTTAGCGGCTAACTACTAGGATAAAGGGCCTAGGATGAGCCCCGTTGGCATGTTTTGGTACAAAACCCTAAAAAATCATCCGATTAGGCGTGAAAACTTAACAGACAGACAAAATTACTTTACGTTAACTTTAATGTGATGAGATCTCAAGTTGACAGCTGAGATTTACGGACGACAAACAAACAGAGCTAGGATCTCCTCACAAACCAAGCCAAGAGTCTCTGAGCAAGAATAAAGCAAGGAGTTTCTACGCTATAAACTTTGTGAACAAAAACTCCTTGTCGACGGAATAACTGTCGATATTTTGGGTAACATCCTTACTATTTTAAAAGAAATCGTGAACACTGATGTGACCTTGTAACAACGTTCGGTTTATTATCATCATCAACATCTCTGTCGATGGCCTTCCACTGCTGGAAATAGATCTCCCCAAAAATCAGCACAATGACCGGTCCTGCGCTCCAGCATGCAGCGGTTTATAGCGATTCAGTTTCTATTGAAAAAAAATTGTTAATTAGGTTTGTACAGGTTTGTTTAAAGTAAATCGTTAAATTTACTTATTTTCCATAGTTAAAATAAATATAGTAACATTGAGTAACTGGAGAAAGTGCGCAAATCGTCTCTTTTTAATTATGATTGAAATAATTATTATGTGGCCACCGTAACGAGGTCATCGCTACATTTTTTAATGTCTGAACTGTCGAATGTGACCTATTATAATGGCCCTGTGCTAGTATTTGCATGATAGTGTGTGATAGTTCAGTTAGATCACTCACTCGCTGAAGGGTCGGTGAGAGAGCTGACAGTCCCGGTGTCCCCGGCGCGGTGGAAGCGGTTGATGACTGTGAGTCGCGCGGCTTGTACCGCCAGCGCGTTACGACTGCGGCCCGAGACAGGCACTATGATCTCCGGACGACTGCACGACAGGGAAATGCGCATGCGCGGGGACCGGACGGATGGCCCTCCGCTGCCCACTGACACCTGCGGAATATAAGGCGTAGTTAGTTTGATGGGAATACAGACGCCGATGTATAAAATGAAGTAAATACTCATGTGGTTACTTTGAGTCTGGCCTGCATGATGACCCGCCGCAGCAGGCCGAAGTCTCTGGTGAAGGCTTGCAGTTCGTGCACGAAGCGCTTCGTGTGCACGTAGCTGACGGGACCCATATCTATGCTGAGGCTTGTCTCGTGACCCGCGGACGCAGCCTCGCTTGCGCTCAATCTATCCGCCGAATTACAGGATTTGATAACGATTAAGGTCAATAGATAAAACAGGAGTGGGTTAAATCTGGCTATAATACAAACTTACTACTCAAGTAGTAGGTGTCACAATAATTATATTGAAATATGTATAGCGTAGGTGTATATGTATGTATTTATTCATTTATCTAATTTCCCACTTGAAAGATTGTTAAAGCACTTCAAACTTTAAAAAACCTATTATTTAGGGTTACTTACCTAAAAAGTAAAAAAGGAACCCTTATTGGATCACTTTGTTGTCCGTCTATCTGTCTGTCTGTGAACCCCTTTTTCTCAGAAATACATGGGGCCATGGAGTTGATATTAACATTAAATACTGAAGTCCATTATTTCTTACAGCCGTGAAAAAATGTCTCTAGTCTCAGTTGTTCGGTTGTTTTGTTCGGTCCCGGACTACTGATACTAAAAAAGTCTCATTATTCGGCTGTGACATCTAACCGAACTATTGAGCCTTTCTCTGTAGTTCGGTTAATGATGTGGATGATGTGGAAATCCCGACTAGAGGAATAAATGAAACTTCTAAGACAGCAATCATCCCGCATATATTGACATATATGTATACATATGTAGATAGATAGATAATATTTGTTGACAGAAAGATAACTTTTTTTATTTGTTAATAGTTTCTTAATTACTACGGTAGGTTCACCGAACAGACAGTTCTCTAAAAATAGCAATAAAGCTAATTTGAAGCACGGTAGGTGTTCCGAACGGTCATCGAGCTTAAGAGTTTTAGTTCATTACTGACGAGGTCTGTAATGAGCGAGTTGCTGCCGCGATGATGATGGCCGAAACCGCAAAAAATCCAAAGACCATAAATCTGTTGTTATATCACAAAAAAAAAAATGATTTTTAAGACGATGCATTGACAATTTAGGGGCGGGAATCTTCTTTTTCCTCAGCAACTACTAAACATTAGGACCTGATATTCACATATGAGATTTTTCAGGTTTTCCTGTTTATTTTTGAGTCGAACGTGATTGATTGGTTTGTTTTTAGTACATGAAAATGAGTGTCAAAAAAGGCTCTAAAAAAACATTTATTTTAATTTTTTTGGGGAATCAGACCATTAACTAGATTCCAATTGCTTCACGAAGCGCCTTACAAAAATGTGTTTTTGGGGTTTTTCTCATAAATGATTACACACACCAATAAAGACCAACTATAATACTAAGCAAAAAAAAAAATAAAATATACGAAAACATATAAAAAAAAATCAAGGCTCCAAAGCCTTGATTTTTTTTATATCTTTTCGTATATTTTTTTTTTTTGCTTAGGACTATGGTTGGTCTTTATTGGTGTGTGTAATCATAAGGCTCCAAAGCCTTGATTTTTTTTATATCTTTTCGTATATTTTTTTTTTGCTTAGGACTATGGTTGGTCTTTATTGGTGTGTGTAATCATAAGGCTCCAAAGCCTTGATCTTTTTTATATCTTTTCGTATATATTTTTTTTGCTTAGGACTATGGTTGGTCTTTATTGGTGTGTGTAATCATAAGGCTCCAAAGCCTTGATTTTTTTTATATCTTTTCGTATATATTTTTTTTGCTTAGGACTATGGTTGGTCTTTATTGGTGTGTGTAATCATAAGGCTCCAAAGCCTTGATTTTTTTTATATCTTTTCGTATATTTTTTTTTTGCTTAGGACTATGGTTGGTCTTTATTGGTGTGTGTAATCATAAGGCTCGCAAGCACTCCAAAATCGTTTCCACTAACCTCAGTCGGAGGCTAGATGCCTCCTCGGACGGACGTGAGGGCACGTTACTTTTTTCGCGATGACAGCTGGGCGCGTCATACGAATTACGATTTTTGACAACTTTTGTTTTGCGGGTTCAATGGTTCATTTGTCATTGAAATAAATTCCATATTTGATTGCAGCTAGTTAAAAGGAATTTGGATGAATTTTATTCCTTGATAGAGTTATCAATTGAGTAGAACAGAATTATAGTGGTTTGGTCTCTGGTAGGTACTCAACATGTATACAGCACGGAAGACATTGGTCGAGTAAAAATATATTGTGTAGGTAGGTGTGTGAACTTTGATGACAAATAAATAAATAATACCAAATAATTAACACAGCATGATCTAGCCCGAAGCTAAGCAGAGCTTTCGCATTCGCTTGAATTCTCGCAAATGCGAATGCTTGTATTGAAATTATTAAAAATCTTGCGAATATTTGCGAATGCGAATATTTGTTTCATCAACAGGTAATACAAATATTTTATAGTTTGAAACAGAAGAAAATTACAGTTAAAGAATAGAAACAAATTAGAATTACTATTTACAATTGAAGCAGTTGAGCTAACTGCTAGATTTTCAATAATTTCCATACACATAATTGGCGAGAACTCAAGCGAATGTTATGCAATCGTTTTTCATCCGAATTTTAAAAGGAGGAAGTGTGCTTTCGTTTTTTGTATTCCATACGTACGGAATACAAAAAACGATGCAGTCGAATCGAACACAGGAAGTGTTCGATTCGATTGCTTCGTTTTTTGTGTTTCCTTTTGAACATTCGGATGAAAAATGATGAGATACAAGAAAAGTAATCAATCCTCTTTCGTACTTGTAGTAAGGTAAAAACGGGGATCATAAGGGAGTAAGATAGGGACATGGGCCTCCGCCTACCAACTCCCAATACACAACGTAGATAGGCATACCTCGTAGATTGCAATAAATAAGGCTGGGCAATTGACGTCGCTTAACGAAAACGTTCCAATCCAAATGATGTTACTTTTGAGTAATGAAGGATTGAAGTTTAAACGATGTTTTTTTGTTTGTTTGCCTTGCTTTGATCTTCACATCATTTGTTATATAAAGAACATATAAGTTATTTTCATGTGTCAGAGTATGATTACGCGTAGTTTAATATTTTTCGAGATATCTTGGTAAATGGGGTTTAGATCACTTTTGATAAATACTTTTTTGGCTGATACCGGTTCTAATTAAGTTCCACCAAAAGGTTAATTATTAACTACTTACAAGAAAATCTGATTAATTTAAGTAAAACAATTAGTAAAACAATATGAAGGGGAAGGAGGTTAGACCGCGTTCAACCTTCATAGAAATTCGTATTCGTATCCATGGTTGTTGACCAAATTGAGTTTCTGAGATTCGACCTTTTTTATAAATTACAAAATATTTTCTCGCTAGTCAAGGTGAAAAGTTGTATGTTTAACTCGAGAACAAATGTTTTTACACACGCTTTTATTAGCACGGCCTGTATGTATGTATGTAATGGAATCTTTGAACATAATTTTCACCAATTTCCAGAAGTCTGATTAATTTGAAACTTTGCATACGTATCAAGGACCGATGACAATGCAATAATTTAATAATAGTTTTTCCTTAACTAGCGACCCGCCCCGGCTTCGCACGGGTGCAAAAGTAAAGGAAAAAAAATGGTTATTGTGGGTTATTCTTAAGAGATAAACATATACCATCGACGACTTTTTTGTAGACCTTTTTAAGGTGTACAATACTGTAGTACATTATTTTGTTCTATCTCGTAGGGTTCAGCCAGCGTTTGCAATGTAAGAGCAAAAAAAATGTGTTTATTTACGACATCACATTAGAAACCTCTAAAATGATCAGTGTTTCTCTACTATATTATGCATGTATTATACATATAAACCTTTATCTTGAATCACTCTATCTATTTAAAGAAACAACATCAAAATCCGTTGCTGAGTTTTAAAGATCTAAGCATACATAGGGACAGACAGACGAGAAGCGACTTTGTTTTATACTATGTATTGATGGATTTTCCAGGATTAATAAATTCTTTTTTAGATCCTCTGTGGGAGAGGGAGAAAGATAAAGCTAGCGCGCGATTGAAATTAATTAATTAATTCCCCAATATATGAGTTTGTCACAGACTAAAAAAAGGAAAAATAAATTATAGTTTAAAAAAACTAAAAAAAACACGCTTTTATTGCCAATCGAACTAAAAAACTAGAAAATATTTTTTGATGACAAAGAGTTTAATATAACTGTAGACTACAGTTGAAACAATTAATCTAATGAATCACCTCAAAACAAATTTATGATAAAATTTAAGTTATTAACACAATAATTTAATTCAGAGTAAAAAGCGTGGGTTGCATAACATTTTACTGCAGTTCATAACTATCCTCTCATAGGGTAGATAGTTGCCAATAAGATGATTGTAATATTTAAAAATATCAAGCACCCCACGTTTTTTACTCTGAATTAAATGATTGTGTTAATAACTTAAATTTTATCATAAATTTGTTTTGAGGTGATTCATTATGATTAATTGTTTCATCTGCTACCAGATATATCAAACTCTTTGTCATCGAAAATTATTTTCTAGTTTTTAGTTCGATTGGCAATAAAAGCGTGTTTTTTTTAGTTTTTTAAACACTATAATTTATTTGTTTCGTGCCTTATAAATCCCATGCTAGCTCAGCATTATAATTAGGAGCCACTCATTACGCTCGTAACTCTACTCTAGACTGCTTCGCTAACTCGGGATTTAATATCGGCACATTCAACAAAACATCGTTTTGCCCACTTGTTAAACACATAAATATTAATTCATTTTCAAAAATAGAGTGGTCACAAAAGGAGGAAGTCGTCGAAGGAATGTAAAATAGAGTCGAGGTTATCGCAATTGCACCGCTGCGGTTTCGAGCCAACAAGATTTTCATCATTAATAATTATGAACTCATAATTAATATGAATTTTGCAAAATAGATTCACACATTTTGGATCGTTTCTGTTAAAATAATTCTTGTCTACGTTCATTGACCGTGATTTTTGAGAATGATCCAAAAGGATTGGATTATTTTTGACAAAAATTCATGCCCTGCCATAGATGTGCATTAGTATCATAGGCCGAAAAATGTGTCAAAACATCGTAATGTTCAGTTTTTTTTTTGTTGATCGATAGTATGGACCTAAACGACCTATCTGGTATACTCAACTCATTTTCGAGTGTTTGGTGGATTGGATCGTTTTCGTAATTTATTTAATATGAAATTATGCAAGAGTGTGTGTTTTAACAAACATTTTAATAAGTAAGACTTTTTTCAAAAATGTAATTTGATATTCTAAAATATAATAATAATAATGCCGGACAATACACACAATATCATCTAGCCCCTCAAATAGATGAAAGTGTTATAAAAGAGAGCAAAGCTGTGTTCCGTACCTCTTAAATCTCTCACTAGCTCAACTGTCAATATAATTGACGGCTTCGTTAGCTCAGAGCTTAAAATCTAAATTTAGAAAAGATTGAATAATCATGTGTGTCATATACAAGATTCCGCCTCGAAAAATCTCGCCTAAATAGGTACTTACGAAATAGTTTGTAAGTATTCATAAAAATAGTCGAAATTAGAATTCGAATAGTAAGAAACTCATTTTGGTTATATCTGTATCTAAGGAGGTTACGAATATGAATTTTGGTTTCGATGACAAGCATAGAGTATGTAACTAAATAACTCTTTACGTATTTCGTTTGTACCATTCTAAATCCGAATACATTTTTCTTATTTGTGTAACAACATGCAGAAACGTCAACATTTTTGAGCGAGAGTAGAAAAAACAAATTCTACTCTTTTTATAATCATTTTCGAATGCACTTGAAGACACACCCAGAGATGATATTATTACTTATTTTATGTGTTTCTCATAAATATTTAACCAATCAGTATTGTTTATAAGCTATATTTAGCTACATACATTTTTATATAAATACCTACGACGATAGATAAGCTGCAGGCAAATGTTAGTATAACATAAGTAGGTACCTCGTGATTGTGCCATCAACCACCAGAACAGAAGTTTGCCTCTTCTACAATAGATAAACTTTGCATAAGTCTATGTAAAAATTAAGCGCCCTCTGTCTACTATATTTGGCAATATTGACATGCAATCTGACAGTCTGAGTTCATCAATGCTACGCCTTAATATCGCAAGGGACAAAGCCCTAAAGACACTTCCCATTGACTTAGAATTATTAAATTTGGCAAAAAGGTCTTATAGCACAAGTATGTATAGGGAAAAATCCAAAAATATTAAATTTGCAATTTTCAGAACAAAAATATTTTTTTGAAAATTAGTTTAATTACTTATTGAATTGAATCCAAATCAGGGAATTTGTGGGCACTGTGCGTCTGTGTTATTTTTTTTGCCCGCGAGTACAAGTTTGTACGGAACAAACTGACGTTTTATTGTAGGACTATTTAATTTTGTAGATATTGTGTTTATGTATAATACATATTTTTGGATACTTATTCTCTTGTTGGCTTTCTGTGTATCTTAATTTTCTGCATACTTAATTTTATAATAAAATAAAAATAAAGTTTAAGGTGCACCGCGCCGCCACGTTACCTGTTGTACTCTACAGTGAGTGCGTGATGCGCGTGCGTGCGGAGCGTGTCCCTCCACAGCGGCGCGTGCGGCGTGAGGTCCCGCAGCGCCAGCGCGCCGAGCCGCGCGCGCACCGCGCTCGTGTGCTTCTGCGCGTCGCGCCGCGCCGCCACACGCACGCGCGCCACCCGCGCGCCACACCACTCCCCGCGACCGGACACTACCACGGCGCTCAGGGAGCGAATGTACATCTCGGTAACTGTGATGCCGCTTTCCTCTTCTATGGTGTTGACAGTTTTGTCCGTTTCTGCAACAAACATACCAGAGTGATCCGCAAATCTGTAGTACACGGTAATCAGAGTACACGCCACACGTGTGTACACGGTAGTACACGGTAATCAGAGTACACGCTACACGGCGTGTACACGGTAGTACACCGGTAATCAGAGTACAACGGGTCTATTTAGAAATCAACGCACAAAAATTTTACTGTGCGGTATAATCATCGCAAATCTTTATGAGTTCTGTGAACATAGCTCGAATGCTAAACTACGCATGGTACAGTTGAGTGCGTAATCATGTAGAGATTCTGTAGAGAACTAGAGAATCTATAAGAGATTAAATTTGTTAACGGATCTCCATACGTACCAAGGGAGTGGTTTTAAATAGCTCATAATAATAATATAATATAATCAATCACACTAATATTATAAAGGCGAAAGTTTGTCGAAGATGTTTTGATGTTTGTTATCTCTTCATGCGAATACTACTGAACGATCGAGCTGAAATTCTGCATTGAATGTAGTTGTAGATGTGAAATAAATATCGGCTTCTTTTATAACCGGTAAAAACAAAACAAATAGAAGAACAATAACGAAAAATCACAGGATAACAAAAATATGAATTGACCCTCGAGTCGACTGTACTTTCGAACGGTGACGCGTATGTATTTCTCACTCTAACGCATTGCGATTGTAGGGTGCGAGCGAGTGCGTGCAAAAGGTGAGCAGACGGTGCCCCTCCCCCGCACACTTCCTCGTCCCTCTGACACCTTAAAATAACCTACTGCGGAGCGACTCGCGCGAACGTCCGATATCTCATAAAGATTTGCGACTATTATAGACCGCTTAGAATAGAAAACAAGCTTCAAAATGTAACTGCGGATTACTATAATCTAAGCAGTCAGTCCGTAGACGACGAACAGAGCGCACGCATACAAGACCGGTATTTCGCCTCGCTCCATATACAGCGCTTCTCAATCTTTTGCCGGCCTATACGCAATGTACAAATGCACTAGCTGCTCAGCCGACTTCACTGATGGTCCCCAATGCTCAGTCTGTCTGGGACGCTTCGAGTTCGGTTGCGCCCCGGTGTAACTGAGCATGGATTTCGACGTATGGGAGAAAGCCGCTTAAAGAATAAAAACACAGGCCGAACACCGAGTCCACTGCCAACTACTTTCAATTCTCCGCGCCTAAGTCACCTGCACCGGCTGATTTGCCGAGCTGAAACGTCGCTCAAACTCTTCAAGTTGCTTTGCTACCTGGGCTAGACGAGGCGGTCCAGAATATTAAAGCATAATTATCTGCGCTCAAAACCATCCAAACCAGAGATCGCAGATATCAAGTCCTCAATTGACACATAACATCATAGATCGAAAAATGGGCGCACTATTGGATAAGATTTTGGAAATGGAGAAAAACATAAAAAACCTACAAAAAACAAAACATGATGTGGAATATCTACAACTGCGAGTCGAGAAATTAGAGGCCCACAACTTAACTTGAACTTAAATAAAAATAAAATAAAAACGATTATTTATACATATAAGAGAGAAACTATCTGGTCACCTTGTATATCAAAAGGTTAAGTTTATTCTGGAACACTTTATGGTCTATCCGATCAAAAGCTTTGCTGTAGTCGGTATAGACTACGCGGACTCAATGGCCATTTTCGTAAAAAGCTTTTGTTTAGTTATGTTCACATGACGTAAGTTATATTGTTACTATATGTACGTGACAATCTATTATTAGCTTTCTGTTTTAAAACTTTATTAATATTTAAGAAATAGGTACAATTAAAATTACAACTAATATTTACACTTATATCAATTTCCTAAAAATCTAAGCCCTCACCAGAAGGTAGAGTGCCCAGAATGCTGGCAGCATTGCCACGTTGAATGGCAATGCTTAATTCGTTGACCGAAATAGAAGCCAGCATTCCCGATCACCTGAGGACTCTATGAGAAGTTTTGTAAGATCTTTATATATTGCGTGTGTATATATTGCGGTGCTTGGGATCCCTGCTCCAAGGACCTAGGGTTTCCACCCCAAATGGCTCAAATAGATAACCTCGGTCAAGATTAGCGTATTTTCGCCGTTTGAGGGACTCCGCTGATGTTGCTGCGGAGCCGGCCCTTACTGATGTCCCTGCAAGATGTGAAGCGCCAGGGTATCTACACACGTGGCATCCCAGACTAAAGGCCGACCCATCTTCCAAGGAATTAGAGTCATACCGTCAGGCCTTTTACCATCATCGCGCAGAGACACATACCAGTGGCATGGTGACCGAACTTATCAACGGTTTCACCACACTAGCAACGGTGTGCAACTAGGCAAGGAGAACCTAAACGTAAAGAGGTGGCCACCCGAAATGAGTTATTGTCTAAAAGGGTACCTAGATTTTGGAAGGCAGAACTGTAACCAAAGTCCTGATTCCCACTCAGAAACGGCGAGAAGACGAGCGCGTTCTGATGAGCTGGTAGACGTATTAATGAGGTTTTTCCGTACCAACTCACATAACGGCTCATCCCTCAGTCGCTGAGAAGAAAGGACCTTGGGCAGATTAGTGTTAGGACAGGCTATTTTCCAGGAGGCTAATGCTTCATCGAAACCTGTTATTTCGAAATTTTGTGAACATTTAGCCAAAATTTTATGAATAAGATCCTTTGTACCATGTACTGAAGACAAAAAAGCAGGGAGTGAAACACTTGATATTTCGCGGACACCTAGCTAAGCTTTCTGTTATATTAACTTATATCTATTTAATATATCATACCTGTTGATTTTCCAATAAATTAAATAAATAAAATAACAAAGTTGGACACCGTCAAGCGACCCTCGAGGAAACCATGCTGTGAAACATAACAGTTGAGAAATGGGCTGTTTATTATAGCTTTGCTAGATGCTCGTAAATCTCAAGCACGACATAATCATCACTAACCCGTGCTATGCAGATCCTTCTCCGGCTGAGGATCGGGTAGGTCATCACCAGCGATGCCGAAGAAGTCCAGGACCGCCACCCAGCTGTCGATATTCACCACTAGGTTCAGACTGTTGAACTCTACCTTCGTTAGCTTTGACACCTGCAACACAAATCTCTCATTGAGGCAACAACTCCGTCTACTAGAAAAAAACGATAATCAGAGATAGTGAAACGCAGCTGCAACAGGTCCTTCTGCGCTCCTTTATGTGTCGCCCTGATTAAGATCTGATTCTCGGTCAGGAACAAACACAATGCACTCCCATTCGAATGGGAGTCGGTTTCAGATGAATCCTGAGAAGAATTCAGTGTGATGCGACTAAATTGCAGATTCCTCAGTTACACAGACAACGACTCAACTCTACGTCTCACAAGAAGTGGCCAAATAACTATGTGTAAAATATTGACCTTGTCATGCGAATCGTGGAAGCGCGGATGGCGTGGGTCCCTGGTGTGCACCCACACCCACACGAGGTTCTCATCCGCGGCCGTCTCCCCGTCTTCATCATCTTCGTCCTCTGTCTGTGCTCCTTCCTCCGCAGCCCCGTCTGTATGTGCGTCTCGCTCACTCTTGCTGCTATCTCTGTCCCTCTCACTGGATGCGCCGCATTCGGGCGAGCAAGGTGGGGTCGGCCCGCACTTACTGTCTTGGCGTTTGTTGGCTTTCTCTTTATTCTAGAAGGGAAGCAAAATTTAGGGTTTTTATATGGGGGTGGTTAAACGTAATGAATTAACCTTAGATCATCGTCGATCATCGTCGTGCAATATATCCAATTGAGTTGGGTATATTGCACGACGCCGACGTCGCGGGACGTCAACGTGAGCGACTAGCACAGGTTCTTAGCAGGTGGTACGAGCTTTGGGAGCCAGGTTACCCAGCAGTGATGAAACTCAGGCCAGCTCTTCGCCCGGCAGCTAAACTCACTTCAGCAATAACATGCAGCTGTCCCGGCAGCGAGCTGTAGTGACTCCTGGCGAAGTGCAGGTCGCCGAGGCTGGCCAGCTCCTCGCCCGGCGGCTGCGTCAGGAAATCAGGGCACGACTTGGAGACGAACACGGCCTTAGGGGGCATCTGTGGCGTGTGAGACACCATCAGCAAGCGGTGCTTGGAATCCGGGTCCTTGGACAGGTCCTCCATTGTGATGGAGTGAAGGGACACCTGAAGGACATAACAAAAAGGCATCATAAAGACAGCATAGAGACCATAGGTCGACGTAAACGAAAAGCAAGACAAGTATATTACATAAAATCTAAAGCCCTCAACAATTTTACTTAGAAAATCGAGTACAGAGATGAACACGATCATAATGACGTCAGAACTACAGAACACAACTCTTCAGAACTACAACTACTACGGGCAACGCAGTACAATTGCGTGGGGAGTGCAGCCGCCCGCGCCGTTCTACTGCGTTGCCCTAAAACCCACCCCCGTAAGAAACCAGTAACGAATAAAAATATGCAAAGTATACTTGCTTAACAGCCTTCTCAAATCAATTTGTATTCGTTAGGAAAATATAATTCCACAGACACACAGGACACGTTATGCGTCGAGAGCTAAGCGCGTGGGTTTAGCGTCTATCGCTTACCTGAAGGGTTGTCTCAAACTCGTTGGTTTTCTTGTAGTTGAGCGAGAACTCCCTGAAAGACAGCTCCACGAGGCTGCGCTCGCCATCGCCCAGGTCAGCGCGCAGCTCCACGCTGAAGATCGGCAGCTCGAAATTCACTGGAAACAACATATAGCTGAGAAGAAATCAAAATGTAGACCGCCTGCACCAGAGAATACGTCATAGCATGGTCACGCTCCTCACCAGTTGGAACTCAATCACGCCGCTACTATCGAGGTCTGGGAGTAGTGCCAGCACTCTGTACAAATAAAACTCACCAATGAGCAGCGGAGTGCTGATAGGAGTTGAGGGGGTGGGTAGCAACGCTGGGCGCGGTACCGCCAGCACCGCGGCGCGCACCGCCGGGTCCAAGCGCAGCGTGGGCACCGCAGGTTCTAGCACTGGGCTGGAGATGGTCTCGCTCTGTAACATACAATCTGTCGCTAAAGGCAAGGTTGGCAAGCCTATAGGAAGGTAGAGCGATTGTCGCTATAGGAATTTCATACGAGTTGTACGTACTCGGCGAGAGCCTATCATCTAGAGGGGCGGGCTCTCGCCCTCTCGATGAGTTGGTACACCATCTACACAGTTGCTGCTGTTCATTGACTCGCGGCCGGGATGAGACGAGACGAGAGAATGCGAAAGACCCCGAGATGAGACAAGAACATGGACTCGCTCGCGGCCTTACTCGGGTTGTGTACAGCCGGCACCAGAATGATAAAATGTCATATTATTATCTGGAGTTGTACAGAAAATAAAAGTACGGAATGTTTACCGGTACAGGGTCGTGCGGCGCGGAAGGCGCGGGCGCAGCCGAGATCCAGTTGAGCGTGTCCAGCAGCTGCTCGTACTGCTCACGACGTGCGCTCACTTGCAGCCCGCCCACGACTGCGCCGCTTACTTCACACTGGAACAACAAACAGAACTGTTATATCGAATATCGTACGAGTAACGCGTGCGCTTGTTGCTTACGCAGGAGACTGCTTTGAAATACGAAAATGAACACCTTTTCACCCACTCCACGACCAGTTGTAGATTTAACTGCGTCTACCCGGCAAGTGGATCGTTGTTCAGTAAATCAATATCCTTATCTCCATTAAGTTTAAATAAGAAATAAAGTGTTATTGATTTTCTCTTTACTTAAATTTTTTGTCCACTAGTGGAAGAAGTGACAAAGAAACCACTAGCACATTTATATATCACTTATGCGTCTAATACATCTTTGTTTTATCTAATTAAATATAATGTGATTTTAGATACATCTCAATATTTATATAGCTTAACACAACATTGAATTTCTTAAATACTATTGTCGGTGTGGAACTGAGCGATATCTGGCCAAGCATTAACGTCTATGGAGTAATAGGCCTTCTTGATGAGATTTTTTTTTATGTACTGTTTAAATCTACGAATAGGGAGCTCCGTTGCTTCAGTTTTTCAAAAAGCTATCTCTGTTTTTGTGAGTGTACATTAAATTTTCATAGATGTATTGCAACTTTACAGTCAGAATATTTATTTCTTTAAATAATTCCCTCAAAGAGTCGCGTGGCTTTAATTTATAAATTGCGCGTACCGCCCTTTTTTGGAGAACAAATATAGTCTGGATGTCAGCTGCATGTCCCCAAAGCAAAATACCATAAGACATAATACTATGGAAGTAACTGAAATAAACTAACTTAGCTGTATCTTCATCGGTAATATATCTAATTGTTCGAACTGCATAGACTGCTGAACTAAGTCTACCTGCAAGAGCATCAATTTGAGGTTTCCATTGAAGATTTGAATAAATATGTAACTCTTGGAAAACAGTAGAGTCAACAAGGTGAATAATCTTATCATTTAGCTTAATCTTAGTTGGAAATCCTCTTACATTTGGTAAAATGAATTTAATACATTTCGTTTTTCTAGCATTTAGTACGAGGTTATTCGCATTAAACCAATCTAGTATTCGTGAATCATTTACATCGTCATAATTATATTTATTTCTGACCACTTTATAAATCAAAGGAGTATCGTCAGCAAATAAAACTATCTCACAAAGATCTATTGCTAAAAAAGGAAGATCATTTATATATACTAGAAATAGAAAAGGGCCTAATATCGATCCTTGCGGGACTCCCAATTCTCTTTGAGCCTCTAGATCTTTCTTTACCAATATCTACTTTTTGAACTATATAAGATAAATATAATTGCATAAGATCCAGTGCTTTGTTGTTAATTCCATCGTGTTTAGTGTTCGTATACCTGACAGGAGTCTGCGTCCGCCAGGTGTATGTTGAACTGCAGCGCTGTGTTGTGCAGCACGGGCTTGCCGCACGACACGTCGTAGATTTGCTGCATACTGTATGCCGTCAGACGGTGCTTCTCCAGCTTATCGCCTACGTCCAGCTGGAAAGACAACGCAACATCAAGTAATGATGATGGTATTTATACAAACTTTCACCAGTCACCTCGGTTCTGAACTGTCTCTCGCCGGCTAGAAGTGTGAAGTTCCAATCGTTCTACACGCTGAGGAGACAGATAAAGTTATACATGATAGATAGTGATACCATCTTACCGATGCCAATGAGATGTCTCTAATCCGCACTTTATACGTGGTGTTCTTGGGCGGCCCGGGACGGTTGGCGAGGCTCATGCGGCCCAGGTGCGCCACCACCACCTGTGAGCTGCGCGGGCCTCTCGGGATCACCACAACTGGAGACTCCAGCTCGACGCTCACGCTGCAACAGTAGGCAAGAAAGAAATGGTAAGTAGCTGAAGCACCTCCGAATGAGAAGATTTAATATAATGTCGTGTAAATTTGACATGGCATTCGGAGAACCTCGGAGTTGACTTTCTTGTAACGGTCATGTTCTGACAATATTAAATCTATGATGTTACCTGAGTACAATGTTATCGGCATGCCTGTCGCCGGGCTCGTCGACGGAGGCGCCGAGGCTGACGGTGCGGCGCCGCGGGGACACGCCCTCCATGGACTGCGACAGGCGCGGGTTCATATATAGAGATTCTCTAGAGATATGGAAAATACAACTCCTTTAAAATTAAATACTCTAAAAAAGCAGTTCATTGACTTGGATGGAAGATGAAGTTTGCGATTAGATTTAGTTCAGTCGGATCAAAAACTCTCATTTTATCTTCTTGTACGTCTACCAACGTATCCCGTGGTACGTACCTAGTGTGAGCCAGGCCCAGCGCCATGTCGGCGGCGGCGGCGGCGGCGGCCCGCAGCGAGCGCGCCAGGTTGGCGAGGTACGTCTTGAACTCCTGCAGACAGGAGCCCAGCTCCAGCAGCAGCGCCGGCTGGTGCGTGTACCACACGCGGGCCACGCGCACCGATACTGACGTCTCCACGCTCACTGAACCTGCCCATCGAATACACACATGCATACATAGTGCTGAATATTTTTTATTTATTTATTAAAAACTAGCGTCTGATTCGGCTTGATTATGAAGGCGTAGAAATGTTACTTATCAAAAAGCTTGTTAATAGTACGCAACCTAAAACTATGTTGTCTCTACATAATAGGAACAATTATAATAAAAAAAAAATCATAAATATTCTACGACAAAAGGATAATTAACAAATGTTTCTTAAAATGTAAATGAAGTATAGGTTAAACCTGTTTCTCAGGCAACGTTGCACATAGCGAACGTTGCACATAGCGAACGTTGCACATAGCGAACGTTGCACATAGCGAACGTTGCACATAGCGAATGTTGTACATTTATTTAATTTATTGGAAAATCAACACCTATGTTATCTTAAATAGATTTGAGTAATAATAACAGAAAGTTAATTATATATTTTCACTTATAGTAACAATATAACTAACAACATGTGAACAAACTAAACAAAAGCTCAAACGACAATGACGTGGAATAAAACCTAGACAAACCTCACAAGGTTTTTAAGATACAAAATCCTATTTATGTTGTAATTGTATTTGTAATGAATAAATATAAAAAAGAGATTAGCAATAAACTATGTAGGTACGTAAAATTAAAGTCACTATTAAAGTAACTACTGGTCAGTCGCGGTCTGGCTGAATGTACGCTTGTGCAGAATAGATCTAAATCTAAATCGGAGTGTCTGCACAAGATACTGAATAGATCGCTTGTTCGCCATCAAAACGCATTTTGTCTGTAGTTTGTGGCAACAATACTGTAGGGTGCGAAGTGTGCCCCACGACCCTACAAGTTGTTGGTAGAGTTTGTGAGTTAAAAGAGTTTGTTAAATGTCACGGTTTAATCGTACGTAAGTTTAAAGTAAAGTGAATGGTCGCGAGTGTGCGCCCGCGCCCGTAATGTGTTGCCCAAAGGACATTTGTTTGCGACTGGCTCTAATTGGCCGTAAAAACACATAATGACGTAAAGTGCTGTTCCGCGGGAACATGCAACGCAAAATTCTAACTATAAAAATACGTAATGAAATTTTATAGATATTCTAGGTTTTTAGTTTAAGTGTACATACTTTTAGCTTTACTTTAATTTTTAAGGTAGGTGGTATTTAAATTCTAAGACTAGATTAATTTAACTTGATTCACAAGCAGTGTACTCTGCATAGGGGAAGACGCTGTCTTCTGTGCCAGTTTACAATCTACCAGGAAGCAGAGCTACCCAGAACTATGCAGCATACTTGGACATACATTGTTCAAAAATAAACATATTCATTTAACTATTACCAATACCACTGCGCTACGAAATATGTAAGTATCACGTATCATAGTAGTGGACGGACATACCCGGCGTATCCCCGTCAGCGTCCTGCAACACGTTCCTGTGTATCTCGAAGTGCAGCGCCTTATCGTCATGCAGCAGCGCGGCGTGCGCGTGCGCGCGGCCTGCCGACAGCACGCGCGCGTGCCCGCCGCCGCACGAGCTCAGCGACACCACTTGCACGCCGCCCAGCGACCCGCCGCACGAGATAGCTGACCCATCTGAAACAACCGTCTCTATCGGGACGCGTTCTCTCTGACGCGAACCGGAACGGATCGACCAATCACATTGGTTCAAATAAACACCTCGTCAATCCGCTGGTTGCTGATTGATCGATCTTGCTCCGCTTTGCATCAAAAGAAGTGGATACTCTGGAGAACACCTAGAGTTGTCAAGAATTATGAGTTTGCCAGGAACGAAACATGTTTCGCCATCGACATAATAACATAGATACTCAAGTAGTTGCTGCCTCTTTCTTGGTTACAATTAGAAATAAGAAATAAGGTAATTTCTCACAAATTGAACTCCGACTAAACATCTAAATGCAAGGTGATCGTGACTCACCGAGAGTCGCCTGTATCTTAGCCTCGCACAGCGTGGCGGTGGCTATCTTCCTGGCCACCACGGTGCCATCTTCCACGGCCGCTCGAAGCAACAACACTCCCAATCGATGGAAGTCGAACGTAATCTCTGTGCGCACTTCTTTCTGTAAACAACTCATCTCTATTACTAACAAACTCTGACGCCGAAAAACAATCACGTCTGAAAGCAAAGGAAACTGAAAGCAAAGGAACCTTGACTTCGTCATCATCGTCAACCGGAGCTGGTTTCTGCTCGTCCTTGGGCTCGTTTTTCGGCCCTTCCGCAGGCTTGTTTGTCCTCGAACCGAACACTCTTTGGGTGAAACCGATCAGTTCTACGATTGTCTCTTGATTTGCTGCAACAATGATCTATCTGAAGCTTGTTACAAGACAACATCTTTCGGATGTCATGCATAATTATAGTAAATGTTGTAGTACAGGATGACAGTCTGGGCCACTCACCAATAATGTCCAAGTTGTTGAAAAGTATGTTAGCTATCCTCAGGTCTTCACAATCCCCCTCCCCCTTCACCATGCACAGTTCTACGGCAATCAGGGCTTCAGAGTCCACTAGACCCGCAGCGCCCCACGTGGGCATGGTGCCTGCGAATGAGGTATTGCCCCAGGTGGTGTTTCCCCAAGCAGTTGTCCCCTGGCTTGGATTGGTGTTGCCCGGGTTGTTGGACATCCAGGTGGGGATCGGGCTGGTCGCACGGTCTGCGGATTCACCTGGAGAAAAATCTCTCATATTCTAACAATGCTAGTAACTAGAATCGAATGCTAATTCTAGAGAGATTTAGGGTCGACATTGTATGTCCCTTCTAGATTTCGATTTATAAGATTGGGCACTTCTGTACACTGAAGTGCAGGACAGAGGCTAGTTATAATTACCTATATCCAGCAGAGGGTTACTTTATGAAATATAGGGAATTTATCGTAAAGTACTTACTGGTAGACCGATGCAGAGAGAAGAGCGCCTGCGATAAAGCGTGCGGGTGTGCAGTGCTAGTGGCGCCGGCGGGGGAGGAGGGGGACTGCGGCGACTGCGGGGACGTCGGCTCCGAGTCGCGGATACTGCCCGATGCTGTGTCCATTCTACGCAGTATAAGATACACTGGTACATACAAGGATCTACCTTCCGTAGCTCTCAGCCATGTTTGCTGTATCATCATCGCAAATGACGTTTATTTTATCAGACAGACTGCCATTTCGAAGCTAATGAATGAATGCTAATGATCTCCATGTTTCGACGACACTTGCTTAGCTTGAAGATGGACTAGCGCCCTGAGTTCGATGAGTCGGTCGACAACTTATACAGGGTGGAACCAACGAACGTTACTTGGAGGGCAAGTACCCAAAATATTTAAAATTGCAAAGTTTATTTAGATAAAATATTCCAGTATTTTTAAAAGAAGTAATACATCTCTTCCAGTTTTTTGAAAAATCACTTATCTTATCCGAGAGCCAATCTCACTAAAATTTTAAAATAACACTGTATTTTTAAAACACCGATCGGTAGAGTCAATCATATAAATCAAACCTGTCAAATAAACATTGCATATTTTTGTTTTCCAAATATATAAAAATAAAATAAATATTAAATTAAAGGAACACCATGATATCTGTCAAGAACTCGGGAGACGAAGAACTTTCTATGACTCGCTGACACCTGTTAGACTGCCGCCCAAAGTGAAGTGTGCTTGCCGCACCCCGTGCCGAACTCCACACGGTGGACAAAGCTTTGTCTACACCAATGCGATCGCTGTTTTGTCAATTTTCAAAATCGGAGTACAGACAGCCTCGTTGATGTGGTATGATTGCAGCAGGTTGGTCAGCTGGTGCACGTGCACACGAGCCATACAAGTAATGTGCTTCGTCTCGTCCGTGTTGGCAGGTATCATTTATTTTGATATGCAATGTTTAAATTCAAATGTATCCAATTAACTGGAGAGCTTCATTCTTATAATGAACGTAGAGTTCATTATAAGAATCGTTCGGAGTCACAAAAATTAAGTGTTATTTTTAGGGTTTCGATCAGGTTCGAAACCCTTATGGTCTCGCTCTGTCTGTCCTTTTTTCAATCTCGAATATCTCAGAAACTACCAAAGCTATTAACTTGAAATTTTAAATTATAATAAATATCGTGCGCCTGTACAGACTAAAACAAAAATAAATAAAAAATGAAAATGAAAATTTTCAGTACAAATCGTGATGTCAAAATTTTAAAAGAGCCCTACATAGTCAAGTGGCGTGTCAAATGAAAGGTATTAGTTTGTACATTTCAAAAAAGTTTTTTAATTTTTTCGAAATTTCTCTAAGTTTCATAGTTTTTGAAATATTTTGAAAAAAGCTGAAAAAATGACCATCCCCCCCCTATCTCCGAAGATTGCAGAGCAATACATCTGAAATGTATAGAGCGTTTGTAGATATGCATTTATATTTTACAGGAAAAATATAGAGAACTCTGTAAGTAGAACGGTTTTTGAAAAATGGTCAAAAAGGGAGGGGATATTTTTCAAAAGGGGGGGGCTACTTCGTCGAGTGGGGTATCAAATGAAAGATATTAGTTTGTTCATTTCAAAACAGTTTTTTAATTTTTTCTAGGTTTCATACTTTTTGAAATATTGTGAAAAAAGCTGAAAAATTGACCATTCCCCCCCCCCTATCTCCGAAGATTGCAGAGCAATACATCTGAAATGTATAAAGCGTTTGTAGATATACATCTATATTTTACGGGAAAAATATAGAGAACTCTGTAAGTAGAACGGTTTTTGAAAAATGGTCAAAAAGGGGGGGGGGGGGGATATTTTTCAAAAGGGGGAGCTACTTCGTCGAGTGGGGTATCAAATGAAAGGTATTGGTTTGTACATTTCAAAACAGTTTTTGAATTTTTTCTAGGTTTCATACTTTTTGAAATATTTAGAAAAATGTCTAAAAATTTACCACTACCCCAAATCTCGAAGTTTATAGAGCGTTTGTACCAACTGTTTTTAGATATTCATTAGACAGTGAAGTCTAACTCGTACCTATAGTAGGTATTCGTATAATCTGCAAAATTTCGAAACCCTCGGCGCGCGAGTCACATTCGCACTTGACGGATCTTGTTTATTTTAGTGGATTCGGCCTCTCGGATAAGGCAATTTTTCAAAATTCTGCAGCATTCTGCAGCAAAGCAGCTTTATCATTTTTTTAAACATTTAAAAAATTGATAAAACTGCTTTTATAGAATTCAGTAAAAGTTCCTATCTTGAATATTTCGGGTATTTTCCCTCCAGGTATCGTTCGATCTTCTGTTCCACCATGTAAACTATCCACTCACCGCACTCAGGGCTCCGGCTTCCTCCTGCTCTTCGGCCGGTCACTCTTTCCTCTAATGCTTCACTCCTTACCCCACGTGCTTGTGACTGGCGACGAGCAGTTCGAAGTCGGGTCCGTATGTCTGCAGCGCGTCCACCAGCAGCAGGGAGTGGACGGAGAGCGCCAGCGACGCATCGCGCCAGCGCCAGCACAGCGCCATGCGGACGCCCATCACTTGCACCTCCGCGATGCTGCGCCCGCGGGATTGCACCTGGAGATTGATTTATATTAATAATAAACTTTACTAACAAACAAAATTACAATCAAATTTTTGAAACAAGTTACAATTAGTATTTACAATTCAAACAGTTGGGCTAACTGCAGACTGTTGCAAAGAGAGGTTGCTCAACTGAACCATATCAATACCAGTCGGAAGCGTCCCCAAGACGCTGGCTGCATTGCGCCGCTGTATGGCAATGCTGATGCGCTGCGCCAGATACTCACCAGCTCTCGGGTCACGCGTCGCTGCGACCAGACGATCTGATATTTTTTTAAAACCCGGCAAGCCTCGGTACCTCTCGGACCTTGGTCTTGACTTCAAGAGGTGCAATTGCGTAGGCTCTGTCGAGACTTGAGACCCTCAGCCAAAACTGCCGCACCAGGCCCTCACGGATGACGCGGAAGAAGGGAAGGCGCAAGTGTGTCGACGCATGTAGCGTCCCACATAATGGGTCTCGCCAACTCCCATGGGACTAGTGTCATACCGTCGGGCCTCTTACCATCGTCACGCAACAGACCATTCGGTTCGAAAATAGCTTGTACGGTAGGGGTGACAAAGGCCCGCCGGATGATATCGTTAAGGCTGGCATGGCGAGATATCCGACCGGCAGCCCTAGTGCACGATAATCCGTGATGACCAAGCTGTTCGACAACAGTACCGCACCGGCATTGATGAGGTGCGCAACACCTTGCACCCAGCCGAAAACATGTTGCTATACGGAAAGTTGCGGGATCCAATAAAGTGCCAGTGTTATATGAAGGAAGTGCTTGCAATCAATGTTCTGACTCCCATTTAGAAACGGAATTAAAATTAATAAAAATTAATGCGGCATGAGATAAGGAACTTGCGACTGCGTGTAACTAACTAAGACAACGCAAGCGGCAATGGCCTTTGAAAATCAAGACATGCCGCTGAGATATTTGAATAATACAATATTTATTTGTTTATTTTTGTATTTTCTCCATGTTTTCTCGAGTACACTTCATTGTCAGTCGCGTCCACCGCGTCCGTAGCCGCCTGCGACCTCTGGAGTGTTACCTCGAGTGACAGCTGGTCGATAGCAAACTGCAGCATGAGCAGCCGCGAGTGGTGGTGGGGCCGAGAGCTCGGAGCGGTCCGTCTCCGAGCTCGAGCTGACCTCGTCGTCCGCCGCGTCCACTGCGTCCGTGCCCGCCTGATCGCGACCCCTGCCGCCATAAATATTTTAACTGAGTCTATGTCGCAATTTATTATCACCCACAGCCCGACTTCACAAACAAATACAAAAATACTACAAAATGTATTTATTTCTAATGATGTCATGCAAAGTATACAGTAGCAGTGGCTCCCGCACTAGGATAAGCCTGTGTCGCGGGTATCTTATATATACAGTATCAGTGGCTCCCGCACTAGGATAAGCCTGTGTCGCGGGTATCTTATATATACAGTAGCAGTGGCTCCCGCACTAGGATAAGCCTGTGTCGCGGGTATCTTATATATACAGTAGCAGTGGCTCCCGCACTAGGATAGGCCTGTGTCGCGGGTATCTTATATATACAGTAGCAGTGGCTCCCGCACTAGGATAAGCCTGTGTCGCGGGTATCTTATATATACAGTATCAGTGGCTCCCGCACTAGGATAAGCCTGTGTCGCGGGTATCTTATATATACAGTATCAGTGGCTCCCGCACTAGGATAAGCCTGTGTCGCGGGTATCTTATATATACAGTAGCAGTGGCTCCCGCACTAGGATAAGCCTGTGTCGCGGGTATCTTATATATACAGTAGCAGTGGCTCCCGCACTAGGATAGGCCTGTGTCGCGGGTATCTTATATATACAGTAGCAGTGGCTCCCGCACTAGGATAAGCCTGTGTCGCGGGTATCTTATATATACAGTAGCAGTGGCTCCCGCACTAGGATAAGCCGGTGTCGCGGGTATCTTATATATACAGTAGCAGTGGCTCCCGCACTAGGATAAGCCTGTGTCGCGGGTATCTTATATATACAGTAGCAGTGGCTCCCGCACTAGGATAGGCCTGTGTCGCGGGTATCTTATATATACAGTAGCAGTGGCTCCCGCACTAGGATAAGCCTGTGTCGCGGGTATCTTATATGTACAGTAGCAGTGGCTCCCGCACTAGGATAAGCCGGTGTCGCGGGTATCTTATATATACAGTAGCAGTGGCTCCCGCACTAGGATAAGCCGGTGTCGCGGGTATCTTATATATACAGTAGCAGTGGCTCCCGCACTAGGATAAGCCTGTGTCGCGGGTATCTTATATATACAGTAGCAGTGGCTCCCGCACTAGGATAGGCCTGTGTCGCGGGTATCTTATATATACAGTAGCAGTGGCTCCCGCACTAGGATAAGCCTGTGTCGCGGGTATCTTATATATACAGTAGCAGTGGCTCCCGCACTAGGATAAGCCGGTGTCGCGGGTATCTTATAAAGTAATACATAAAAATGGAGATAATTATAGAGCTTATAATAACGTGCATCGCTACAAAATAATGTGTAACTAAAGTGTTGGCTCTAACTAGTACCTATACTATTTGTATTAGTGACAAATGTTCGAAACCCTCGGCACGCGAGTTACACTCGCACTTGACGG
>JAPQVW010000166.1:0-38513 GCA_028535905.1 Quercus berberidifolia | reverse complement strand
TTTGACAAAACATTACCTACAAAATAGGAACACTTCTACTAACCCACTTATTCTAACACATGTTTCTAATATTATATTCTTAAAAAAAACCTCACGTTGAGTAAAAAAAAAAAAAAAACACAACTAAATAGTAAAATTTCTAATATTTTATTCTTAGAAAAAACCTCACGTTCAGTGTAAAAAAAAAAAAAAAAAAAAAAAAAAAAAAAAAAAAAAAAAAAAAAAAACCTAATGAAATATCCTTAATTTAATAAACTTATCTTTATCTCTAAATCATAAGAAATGGTTTAAAATCTTAAATTGATAAAAATTGAAAACAAAAAACCTAATGAAAAAAGCCACGTTGTATCAAAAAAATTATCTACCACGTTTTTATTTTGAAAAAAAAAAAAAAAAAACTCTAGCCGACCCTTTTTTTTTCAAATTCAAAAAAAAAAAAAAAAAAAAAAAAACAAACCTTAACACGTTTGAATTCCACATTTTACTCCTAACAAATTGTTTGAATTCCACTCTCCCATGTTTTACTCCTAAGAAACTGCTTTACTATCAAATTTAAAAATTTCAACTTCTCTTTAATAACATGCACAGTAACGTTGGTTTGTTAATTAAATTTTTTTTTTTTTTTTTTTTTTTAAAAAAACTTGGTTTAACCCTAATTCTTTTATCTCTCTTAGGTTCACGTATGCACAAACTTTTTGGATTGCATTGAGGAGTCATTGGAATGGACATGTAAAATAGTAGGGTTAGACATGTAAAATTATCAATTTAAAAATTCCTAAATTTTAGATAAATTTGACAAAACATTACTTACAAAATAGGAACACTTCTACTAACCCACTTATTCTAACACATGTTTCTAATATTATATTCTTAAAAAAACCTCACGTTGAGTAAAAAAAAAAACGCAATTAAATAGTAAAATTTCTAATATTTTATTCTTAGAAAAAACCTCACGTTCAGTAAAAAAAAAAAAAAAAAAAAAAAAACCTAATGAAATACCCTTAATTTAATAAACTTATCTTTATCTCTAAATCATAAGAAATGGTTTAAAATCTTAAATTGATAAAAATTGAAAAAAAAAAAAACCTAATGAAAAAAGCCACGTTGTGTCAAAAAAATTATCTACTTTGGGTAAAGATTAATAATTTGTATTCATTATAATTTGAGATTTCTACTTTTTACGCGCTCAGAGGTTCTTCTATTTCTTGGGTAAAGATTAATAATTTGCATTTATTATAATTTGAGATTTCTACTTTTTCCAATTACCAAAAAAAAAAAAAAATGAATACGTGGGGTGAGTTTTGTAGATTGGAGGAGTTTTCAAACTAACAAAAGAGTGATCTTATATTTCATAGGGAGTTAGAGAGTAGAAGTAAGAATTTAAATTAACGTAAAAGTAGGAGCTTATTAGAAGCAGGAAGACATTTCAACGTAAAAGTAAGAATTTATTATTTTTGTCAATTTACTATTTTAACCTCATTTTTAAGTTTTAGATAGAGGTATTTTTGACAATAAAAATAATAATAACTAACTTTCTTTTGCCAATTTACTATTTTATCCCAATTTTTAAATTGTTAATTAATTTAGGGATATTTTTGACAGAAAAAAAAAAGTAATAACTAATTTTCAGAATCCTCTATATATATATATATATATACTAGCCTCTGAGAATAATTTTCCAATCACAATAATTTTTCATCACAAAAAAGGCCACGTTGTATTAAAAAAATTATCTACCACGTTTCTATTTAAAAAAAAAAAAAAAAAAAAAAAAAAAACTCTGGCCGACCCTTTTTTTTTCAAATTCAAAAAAAAAAAAAAAAAAAACCAACCTTAACACATTTGAATTCCACTCCCACATTTTACTCCTAACAAATTGTTTGAATTCTACTCTCCCATGTTTTACTCCTAAGAAACTGCTTTACTATCAAATTTAAAAATTTTAACTTCTCTTTAACTTCTTTTGCTTATCCAGTTTTTATTTTATTTTATTTAAGTTTCATGTTATATCCTCCTTCCTTTTCATCTTCTTTTTCTGTCAAAAATATCCCTAAATTAATTAACAATTTAAAAATTGGGATAAAATAGTAAATTGGCAAAAGAAAGTTAGTTATTATTATTTTTATTGTCAAAAATACCTCTATCTAAAACTTAAAAATGAGGTTAAAATAGTAAATTGACAAAAATAATAAATTCTTACTTTTACGTTGAAATGTCTTCCTGCTTCTAATAAGCTCCTACTTTTACGTTAATTTAAATTCCTACTTCTACTCTCTAACTCCCTATGAAATATAGGATCACTCTTTTGTTAGTTTTAAAACTCCTCCAATCTACAAAACTCACCCCACGTATTCTTTTTTTTTTTTTTTTTGGTAATTGGAAAAAGTAGAAATCTCAAATTATAATAAATGCAAATTATTAATCTTTACCCAAAAAATAGAAGAACCTCTGAGCGCGTAAAAAGTAGAAATCTCAAATTATAATGAATACAAATTATTAATTTTTACCCAAAAAATAGAAGAGCGCATGCTCAGAGGCTTTTCTATTTTTTGGGTAAGGGTTAATTTAGAGCATTTATTATAATTTGGAATTATTACATTTTTCAATCACAAAAAAAAACCTAGGGGTGTGATGAGTGTCATGTGTGGAGAAATAATTTTCCAATCACAATAATTTTTCATCACAAAAAAATCTAGGAGTGTGATTGGAAAATTATTTCTCCACACATGACACTCATCACACCCCTAGGTTTTTTTTTGTGATTGAAAAATGTAATAATTCCAAATTATAATAAATGCTCTAAATTAACCCTTACCCAAAAAAATAGAAAAGTCTCTGAGCACGCGCGTGAGCGCGTGCTCAGAGGCTAGTTACTATATACTAGTGTATAACTTGTGCATACACGGTAGAATAAAAAACAATTACAATTACACATATATATGAGTTTAAATTATACCTAATGTAAAAGATATGCATTTTATAAGTCATAGATATATACATGAGTTAGACTCCTTTTTGTGTGGATATAGACGAGTTTACTCTTATTTAATTGAGTTTTAATGATTTATTTATATTAAACTCTTTGTCTCTTGTACAACATTAACTCATTTAGAAAAATTTTTTTAAAAACTTAGATAAGAGACATGGCACAAAATTAGATTACAATTGGAATTCAAATTACAATTTTTTTTTTAAATTTTTTAATTACAATCTATTTAGATTTTCTCTTGACTTTTATTTTTAATTATTTATATATGGACAAAATAGTAATTGAATTAAAAATAAATAAATAAACAAAATTAATATTTGAATTGATAAAATGAAAAGATAAAAAGAATATCAGGAAGAGAGAGGGCAAGTATGAGAAATAAAAGTAAAAAAGAGGGGTAAAATGGGGAAGAAAAGGAAGAAAAAGAAAAGTGTTTTCATTTAGAAAACTCAATGAGAACTAAAGAAACCGAGTTTAATAGGCTGAGAGTAGTGAGAGGCACTTCCCAGTTCCCAAATACCAACTAACCGTTAGTTTTTAGGGTTTGGATTTTTGAATTTATAAATAAAACTCCCTCTGTTTTGTTTTCTCAGACTCAGAGTTGGAGAAACTGGGATGGACTTGAACCCAACGCAACCCTTTTCATTCAAACTCAACTAGCCGTTACTCTCACAGAGTGCCACCGGCCTCAGCCCCCATAATCATATATATACGATGATCCCCCCTTTTACATTTTCTTGCTTCTCACTAACACTCATAATTCATTCAACAAACCCTCTCTCCCTCTGTGTCTCTGCTTTCTTTCTCTTTGTCAATCAAATTTCCTTTTTTTTTTTTTTTTTCTCTCTCTCTCTGGAGATGGAGAAAAAAGAAATTTTGGTGTCAAAAATTTTGCTCAGAATTCCGTTCATCGACTCCCAATCCAGGTTCAGATCTGGGTATAATTTCAAACCCATTTGGGGTGCCTATAGAAGAAGATCAAACTTTGCATCTAATTCTAAACCCCAATCTCAATCCCATTCTGATCCCCACATTCCAATTTTGAATCTCAAGAGGAAGAGGGATTATGGGTTTCTGCCAGATCTTCTTGCTAACGCTAAACCCCATTTGGATGTGGGTTCTGATCTTAATGATCCAAAGCCCCACAAGATCAAACGGTTGAAAATAATCCCACCCAAAAAGCCTACTCACTCCTGCTCTGCCTCACTCATAATTCATGACATGGAGGGTCATACTAATCCTGTTGCTCCCATTTGGTCCTCTTTTGACGCCTTGGTTGATGTTGCATCTGTAGAAATAGAGAAATTTGACTAGTTTGCAAGATTGATACAAGAGAGAGGCTCTCAAGAAGCCAATCTTTACCCTGGTCAAGAGCGTTGCTGTTCAAAAGAGACCAAGATTTGGAGATGTGGATGATCAAGATTGGAGTTTGGAATTGGAAACCAAGAAACAGAGGGCAATGGTTGGGCAAGAAAAGGTCATGGGCTCTGCCTTTTCGGTTCAAGATTGGGGTTTGGGTTTGTAAGCCAAGAAAAAGAAGCAGTGCTCGGTGCTAATGCTAATCAAGAAAGAGATTGTGGATCCAAACCCGCCACCCATCCTACCTCTAGAGTTTTCAATACCTTTGAGACAAAACAAATTCATGAAGGTTTTTTTTTTTTTTTTTGGGTGTTCAAATTTTATGGTCTACTTTCTCGTAGATTTCAATTATGTATATTAGTGCATGTATGTCGTCAACCTCCAATTGATAATCAATATATATATATATATATATATATATTTTTTTTTTTTTGCATCAGTATATATATATATATATATATTAGTTCTCTTTGTTTGCATTTATATCAACATATTATTTCTTTTTTCTTTTTCTTTTTTGCTATGTAAGTGCTGGGGGATTGAACCCCGAGCAATAGGTCACTATAGAACCTGGGTACCAACTCACCTAGATGGGCTGTGGTTACATATTATTTCATTTAATTAAGCAATAAAGTAAATGTATATACTAATTGTTAATAATTGTGTATTAATTATCTAAGATAAAGAGAAAGGCATTAAAGGGATGCCCGTGAAAAGACAAAGAAATGGTGAAGTTATGACATAGAGAGTTGTTTCATGAGCATTGTATGATTAACATAAAGAGTAATGCTACAGTCTACAGACATTGATCAACGTAAGACATTGATTAAGCAGTCAAGAAACAACTTTTTCATGAACTTATCAAAAAAAAAAAAAACTTTTTCATGAATGAGAAGGTCAAAATGAGATTTTTGAGAGAGAGTTCAACTTTGATGAGAAAGCTCTTTGAACATCAGAAATAGGATTCTCTCCATAATTCTTCTCCAAACCAAAGTAGCTTCTGGTTTTTTTTTTTTTTGCAAGCATCTTTGCAGAACATGTTACAAAGTGACATTGTCAGGTTTACCATCAACTGTCCTCTAGTGTTTTCTTAGGATAACCTTGTTGAGCCTTCAATTGGTGAACTACAGAAGCTGTCTAATGCTTTTCTGCTAGGCACGTTCATTGACTGTTGCTTTTGATAGCAGTTGAGCTGATTTGAATCTAAAACATGGCAAGCAATTGTGTAGGATTCTAAAACAGAGATCTTAGTAGATGGAGGCTCTTAAAAAAATTGTTCATATGTTTTTTAGTAACCTAACATACCATAATTTGAGAAAGAATTTTACGAAGTTGAGGCTTTAGGTTTGGATACTGCTTATTTTGCAGAAAACTGAAAACACTATAGTAAAATAATTTATAGTAAAATAATTTTTAAATGTGTGAATAATGCCATAGGACTCATTCGTAATGAAAGTTTTGTTGAAAAATGAAGTTTGTAGGTCCTGTGAACAGTGCATGGGATCCATTGGAAAATCAATTTCAGCCACAGAAAACGCGCTTGGTTAAAAAAAAAAAAAAAAAACGCAAATGCAGATGTGGTTTCAGCGTGATCCAAACGGGTACTTAGTTCTCCATCATTAAATGAAACGGAATAGTTGTCGTGGGGGTATTTAAGCTTCTCAACTTTCAGTGTCAGCCCTATCAACACTAGAATTTTTTCTTGAAACAGTATAAATAGAGGGTTTTTTTTTTTTAGAGGAAAAGATCGTTTGGTTAGTGCTTGTCTGCATAATCCAGGCCATGTATTTGGACATTTTTCTGGTTGTATTCTCCTAGGACAATGCCTATCAGGCAACAGCATACATGGTGTATGATCAATAATGCTTGCTATTAGACACCAGAATGGAAACCACAAGCGAGAAACAATTTACTATAGAAAATTACGAGTTATGATTTATAAAATCTTGTATCCAAAATAAAGTGACTTTTATCCTTGCATTCCAGTGCCAGTCCGATAGAGTTCAACATTCAAAGCTTGGTTTAGCCATAGATTTAGTGTCTCACATACAATACTAAATCTGCTGGAATGTTTCTTCGTTTTAAATTTAAATAGCACAGATCCATGATTCGGATTCATCAATAACAAGTTTGTCTCCAAGAGAAATATCCTAGAGTGACTATGATAAACTATTTATACTTTATACAAGAGATTTATAGATAAAATTTAGATTACAGACAAGCAATACAGACTGCAATAAAAAATGATAAATAAAAAATTAAACCACTCAAAATTTCTGACATGTCAAGCCTTCACTATCACCCCGTGAAAAAATAAGGCCACCTTATGAAAAAATGACAGATCAAAAGGCAATTTGAAGTAAGAGCTCAGATTTTACTTTCTTGTTACAATTCGACATTGGGATCCTGTCACTTCCTGCCACAAATAAAAGGAGAAGTAGGCTTTTACCCATCAGAGAGCCCTAAAATCATTCAAATCTCTGTTCACATTGCCTCCAGCTTCTCATTTAGACCTTGATACTCACTTCTTAGATCTTGGTCAACTTTCGCGCGTGTAAGTGTTGGCAGTTTCAATTTTTAAATTGATGCACCCTTTTCAATGTTCATCCCCTGTCTCCAAGCTATAACGGATCAGTTCCGACAAGATATCAACCCATGTGTCAGGGACACCAGGTAAGCACCAGTGCATGCAGTCCTGACCCCATATTGCCACTGCATCCTTCTTTCCCAACCAAATTGCCGGGTGTGCATCTGCTCTGAACTCACTCAAATGTGTCAGGTCAAGCCGTTGAATCTCTGTGCCTCGCAAAACTTCTTCAATCAGATGATTCAGATACCTTGCTTCTTTGTTCACACCATTGTTGCTGGGATCAAACCACAAGTCAAGCTGCCCAGGTATCAGTATCTAATCTGCTCAGAAAAGGAAAGGGGGAGTGGGGAAAAGAAAAACCATCTGTGTGTATATATATATACTTTTTTTCCCCCATTTTAACAAATTTTAACTTTAAAAAGTACATCTTGATTTTTTTTTTTTCAAGCCAAGGCAAGAAATTGAAATCTTCGTCTAGAACCCCAATATTAGTTAATGAAAACTTGAAAGACATACAAGGTATTGAATATGATTTTAATATGAAACCATGATAATATCGTTATTGTCAGATAAAATCTTGGTAAGAAGGCACAAAAGCGTGAAGAACCATCATCAATTCATACCTGGGATTCCTTCAGTGGCTCATTGAACAAGCAGCTACCATTTTGATTCCACTCACCACCATAAAAATGCCTAGGTGATTGCAAACGCCAGAACTTGAGTGTCTTGCTTGGAACTTTTTTTTGTATATAGGAGACCATATTCTCAAGAACAAGTTTAAGTCCGTCCAACATCTCGAGGGGAGGAGATATCGGTTGCCCAGCATGATAAAATACAAGAGGTCTCTCTTTAGGGAATTTATCATAGCCCCACCTATTCAAGATCAAATCAAAAGGAATATTCAGAAAGCTGCCAATTTATAAGAGGCCACACTACCACAGCTGCAGATCATCTCATAAGGGTGCCAATTAAAGGCTTAAGTGTCTTGAATTAAAAAGAAATGAAAGCACTGGAGTTTAGAATACCAGCTTGAGAAATTTCTGAAATTTCTAGCCACTTTTTACTTCTTTTTTTCCCCTCATTAAAATTATACTATTTTACTCCTATTCTAGTAGCAATGCTACTCTACCATCTGCCTTCCAGCTTTATTCTTTTTCTTTCTTTCTTTTCAAGTTATCCCCAATTCCCCATACCAGGACCAGATCATTTCATTTTGATTCATATGATTATTTCTACCAGTTACATTTGACAAACCAAGATCTTCCTTTTACAGACTTTAATCATCTTATTTCATTTCTGGTGTAGACTCCTAAAGTAAACATGTTAGAAGAATTAAATAATTAAAGATGGAGAAAAAATACTTATGCCTGATGATATATGAATTAAATTATTTCTAACTTGATGTCATGCCTTCATTTTGGTTGCTATATGAAATAAATGGTTTTGGCTACACCAACATTAAATGTCAAGCTTTGAGTTTACCACCAAGTTAGGCTACACCTGCTTAACAAGGATACAACAATGCATATTGAGGCTCCAAAGGGTCCAAGAAGTTTGACTCAGAATATATCAAAAACATATACACGAAAAGAACAATTAGTAAGGACAACAATACTGGTGCACAATGCTGATAAACAGGACAAAATTAGTAATTTCATTACTTGCTCATGTACTATGAAAAAACATCATACTGTAAAGGTTTTCTTTTTTTCTTTTGGCTAGGTAATAAAGTAGATTCCAGTTGTGACCTTGCCAAGAATATAAGTACTAGAGACCAAAAGACCCTCTTCATTATAAATCAAACTTTCTATTTTATATCAATGCACATGATACGTCAAATCAATTATAATACAGATATAAAACAAAATAGTCCAGTGAACTACATCTTCTATGAATTAACAAAAACAAAAGGAAATTACCAATGGCCAGTATTGAAAACAAGGACATCATAGAAGTCAGTGATGTTGACCCAATCATCTGCAGGAATATCCACGTCAACTCGATGTATTCCTTTCAGTCCACCTTGATCGCCAACTGTTGACTGTTTTGGCTGCCACCTTTGTTTAATCAGTTATGAGCATGTAAGGTTTCCATTTTTCAAAAATTATAAAATATATAATGCATCTTTATCTAAGATTTTAAATAAGGGCACCATGGGAAACCCCTAAAAAGGTTTTTCTTTTTCCTCTCCCGCTTTCTATATGACTGACTGCATGCTTTTGGAATTTGCATTGTGATTCTTTACTGGACGTGGACTGCATTGCTCTTATGAATTTTTTTATTGTAACTTGATGGGAGGATGTTTTATAATCATCCTGTGTATTAATTCTTTTTTTTAATACAATTTTTCACTTATTAAAACAAGGTCCCATATTTATATTGTAATCGTCTCAACAATTTTAATTGAATCATAAACAACTGGGAAAAAAAAAAGGTGGGGGGGGGGGGGGGGGGACTAAGCAACAAACTCATCTAATCCACACTCAACACAGCACCTAACCACACATGCAAGCAATGAAGCTAGAAGTTGGATAAAGTAAGCCACACATGCAACAAATGAAGCTCAAATTTGAATAAATTTTACTTCTAGCATTATCTGTATAATTAAGGGAGAAAAGGTAATAACAAGCAAAAAAGAGATCAACAAAGATCAGTGCTCTATAATAATTGCACCTTCTTGTCCCAAGATGATGGGATCATGGGATCAAGGGCAAGGGTGTAGACTTGATTTCATCCATGTCACCATTATATTATATGTTATTGAGAGTAAAAAGAAAAGATCAACCAAGATGCAATTGTAATTTTGATTTCGTCAATATCACCAGGATATTATATGTTAAAATCTTTAGTAGGAAGTTAGGAACATACATCTAACTTATCATGGATTTCTTGTTACAGCCAGCACTTAATTCAGAAAGTCCACAAAAAATTTACCGCATTATTATCATATAATATAATATGTAGAAAGTTCTTTTTCAGTACACATCATCAATCACACAGCAGGCCATTTGGAAGCTAATGGAAAACAGGAAAGCACATTAGTTAACATTGTTATCTAGAGAATTCTAACATACCTATCCATTTTTAAAACCCAAGTCATCAACAAAAATAGTAAACTATGCATTCATGCAATCCTAATATGAGTGACACTGGCAAATTGAATCTTTTTTAATCATTATAAAAGCCCACGTATATGCTATATCTCATCATGTCCTCTAGTATTAATCTCACTACAATATCAATAGCAAGAGCACAAAAATATGATTCAGCTATTTTAGTGATCCATTAGCCATCACATTAAACCAAAAATGAAAGTATTGCACAATGCAAGCTCAAAAGCACTCCAAAAAATAAATCTTCTTCTTTATTAGTATTATTTAACATTGTTACCTAGAGAATTTTAACATACCTATCCATTTTTAAAACCTAAGTCATCAACAAAGACAGTGACCTATGCATTCATGAAATCCTAATGCATGTGACACTGGAATGAACCATTTTTTATCATTATAAAAACCCGCATTTAAACAATCCATGTCAATCAAAGTGATGTTTGCTACATCTATAAACTTGTCCATGAGCATTAGTTTCACAACAATATGAATATCAATATCATTAGCACAACAATGTATTTCTCCTATTAAATTATAGTGATCCATTATAGCCATCATATTAATGCAAATTCACTTCATTAAATAAATCGATAAACAAAACAAACAAACTCTCTAAAAGCACTCCAAAGGCAAAATCTTTTTTACTCATTATAAAAAAGCGCATATGCTGCACAAATTTCATCATGTCCATTAGTATTAATCTCACTACAATATCAATAGCAATACAACAATATGTTTCAACTATTAGTGATCCATTATAGCCATCACATTAAACCAAAATTTGAAAGCACTGAACAATGCAATATCAATAGCAATACAAGTATACAACAATATGTTTCAACTATTAGTGATCCATTATAGCCATCACATTAAACCAAAATTTGAATGCATTGAACAACGCAATAATAATAGCAATACAACAATATGTTTTAACTACTAGTGATCCATTATACTATCCCATTAATCCAAATTTGAAAGCACTGAACAATGCAAGGCTCAAAAGCACTCAAAATGAAATCTTACTTGTATTTGGCGAGCAAAACAGCACGGTGATAGGCCACAGTGACATTAAACTTGGGAAAATAAGCACCTTTCCAAGCACCTTTCCTCTTCCACTTCTTGGCACCCATGTCAGCCACTCTAAGCACACACAAGAAAGACACCAAAAAGTTCTCATTCAGTGAGTCCCCAACAAACCCAATATTCCTATTCCTCATCAGACCCAGGAACCGGGTCGGGTCAACCCGGGGCAAAGTGCATGATTCGGGTACCCATTTCCAAGAATTGATGAGACCCATGTTTTGTCTTTGGCTCTTGAGACAGTTCCATGCGTTTCTGTGAAAAGGGCACGTGTGGTTGTAGAGAGGTTGACGGGTCGGGTCGAGGACCCATTTGCCTTTGAAGAGGTTACAAGGTGGTGAGGGTGATGAGGGTTGGGTGTGAGAGAGGAGATTGAAGTAAAGGGTGAGGAGGAGGAGAGTGAGGCAGATGAGACATGGGAAGAGGTGGGAGATGAGCTTAGGAGGCATCGTTGATCATCGTCTATGGCCCCAAAGAAACGGAGTCTGTGAATTGAAAATGATGACTGGGCTTGGTACGATCTGGATTCTGGACTATAATGTGCATAAAATGTTGTAAAGAAGGTTTGTGCATAAATGTTATGGTTTTGTTGTTAAAGATAAATTATAAATTAGATTTTCATCCTATTATTTTAAAATTAAAAAAAAAAATTATCCCTGAAATTTTACTTTCTTTTTTTTAATCAATCTCGTCCCTCAAGGCCTCTAACTTTTTTTTTTTTAATCATAAAGCCCAAACTTTGATTTGGGTTCAATGTGGGCCAAAATTTTTTAATTTTTAGTATTTGGTCTAAACTTAAAAAATAAAAAAATAAAAAATAAAAAAAAAATAACTAGCTTTTAACTTTTTATTCCCAATCAAACATGGTTTTTTTTTTTTTTTTTTTTTTTTTAATTGGATGGTTGGGCAAGCCAACTCTAAACCTAGGCCACCACTTAGGTTATGGCCTCCCAACAGAAAGACCCTTAAATAATTAAATATAAAAAAATTAGGTCTAAAAAATTATGGCTTAATAGAAATCCAATTCAATCACAATTAAATGAATTACTCATATTAAAAAGTAAGAATAAGGGCTTTTAAATTAAAAAAAAAAGTATAAAATCAAATATTAATTAAATATTATACATTTTTTTTTCTCCGCTTCTAAGAAGGTCCAGAAAATTTAAGGATTAAAACAAATTCAACCAATCAGTGAATTATTCATATTAGTTTGTAAAAATAATAGTTTTTTATTGATAAATGTATAATATAAAATATTGATTAAATATTCATATTTAAGTTGATTATAAATATAGAAAGGCCCATTTAAAATGGCCGCCTTTAGTTGTATTGGGTTGGCCTGAATTATTAGAGGAGGTATTTAAAACCTGCAAATCTCTACTAAAAATATTAGAAGATATTAGCTGAATTAAAAAGGCTCTTGATAAGTGAGTTGCATATAAAATTATAAGAAAATTACTAATTAAAAAAAAAAATCTTTGGTAAATTAAAACTTCTCTTAAGTTTTTAGGACAACTTTATTGTAAGTTCTTGAAATCGAGTAAGACTTAAGTTCACTATTTTTTGGACACCTGTTATCATCTTAATGGGTCTAGTACAATTAGACACTACACCTAAATCAAATCCCTTAAAATCTCAATGTTTTAAAAAAATTGTACTGGATTGGCAGATTCAATTGAGAATCAGACTCAAAATTGGTCCAATTAAAACTAGGAAAATCAACAAAAAATTAGTAAAAATCTAGAATCAGTCTCTTTTTCAGTTATTTTTTACTATTCCAGTTTTTAAAGGGTATTTGGTCATTTGGTTATTATATGAGGGTGCTTCTGGCAAAGTAAATGTTTGTAATGATTTGATGATATTTTTGGTAAAGTAAATTGCATTTAGTGGACGTCGTTATTCCCCCCCTTCTCACTGGGGCGGTTTCTCAAAAAAAAAAAAAAATAGTGGACGTCGTTATCACATATTCACAAATAAAAGTACACCACCGTAAACACTTAAAAGGGGGAAAAAAAGAAAGTATAAACTATTATTCTTTATTCTAAGGTGGAGTTTGGATAGCGTTTCCTAGCTTGTATTTGTGTTTGTGTTGTTTTTTTTGGGGTTTCGTGCATTATTCATAGACAAGTATTTTTTTAACAAAAATAATTTTAAAATTGGGTTCTATAGTATTATTCACACATTTAAAAATTATTTTGTTACAGTATTTTCAGTTTTCAATTTTTAGCAATAAGCAGTATCCAAACTGACCTTGAAAAAAAACTATTTTTTAATATTTTTTAAGGGAAAAACCCAACTACTAAAATGGTTAAAATTACAATCTCTTTTCCCATATAGATAGATAGTAGAGAGATGGAGGTGGTGTTTGAATTACATATATTAGACACTACAAAAAATACTAGGCTATTACTTGAACCCCACATCAATTTTACTTAAAAAACACTTACAAGCAATTAATTTTTTTAAAATCAACTTAAAAATTAATTTGATAATGGATATTTTTGTTAGATTCATTTGATAATGAATTCTTTTTTTGAGAATCTATCCAAATTTCTTTAAAGAATTAAGAAAAAAGGTTGTCAGTTGAAACAAAAGTATCAATGTCTGGAGGAGCAGACTCCATTCAAACAGTTAAAGAACAAAATCTAGGTCTCATTTGATAACGAATATGATGGATGCAATTTCAACACATAATAAATGAAATATTTTGTTTATAAAAAAAAAAAACGAAATATTTTAATTATTATTTTGTGATTGGTAAGATGTTAGTTTATATTTATAAAACTTATATAGTATACAATTAATAGCCCCATTGCTTAAGAGAATATGTTGTGTGTAGTATAATTTACTCTACCATTTCTTAAAAGTTACCATGACTTTTGAGTGGAGTTATGGCGTGCCTTTATGTTATAACTCATTTTCCTTTCCCTTATATGTGTTTGTTTCTAAAAAAAAATAAAAAATCGAAATACTCCAATTAAGAGTCTTATGAGTTATGACTCAACAGAGAAAAGAGATTTCTTTAAGTTCAAACTCTTCTCTCACAACTATCAAATGATAATAATAATAATAATAATAAAAGCCTCTAGAAACTAAAGTGGGATGCAAGTTTGTAGTTGTAACATCCAATTAAGCTATGCCACATATGTAAAAGGAGGCTTATTATATAGGGTGAAGGGTGGTCCACTCCAGGTTCAAAGACTCAAGGCACAATAGTCAATAGCCCATACAGTTCCAGCTTCTAAAAATAAAATCACAAAGGCAAGTTTCAGCAAAACTAGCATAGAACAGCGAAGTAGCAACATGACCAATATTATTAAAAATCCCGTTAATCCTTATTATTCAGAAATATATAATACGCTTAATCCAATCACAACTGGTCCTGTCACACTCAGACATTATCATAGGAAAAACAGGCAAGGCACTTGCAATTCTCTAACGTATCTCTCTTCGTCCACTCGCATTTCTAACAGGTCTCAATCTCACTCATCCCCACCCCTTCGTTCTCGTTTCTCTGCTCTCTGTTTCTCCTCTAACCCTGGTAATATACCCTTTTCCCTAATACTCAAACAACGCACACATATATAACTGTGTGGGTTTTAATTTTGAGTTATTTCATATGGGTTTTTATTTGTTTTTAAGATTGTTTTGTATATATCTTGGATTTATGCTGCTAAAGCTGGTGTCTTGGGATGAGGGTCATTGTGGAATTTTTCATGTAGCTGAGATGAGGTTTTGGTTTTCTTGATCTGTGAATCTTACAGGAAAATAGTACTGGCTTGATCTTTAAAGGTTGAATATTGTGTAAGGGAAATTGTATTGTGGATTGAAATTTGTGATTTTTGTACATTTTCATTTGGGATTTCTTATCTGGCCATAAAATTCTTGACCATTCCCATTATATATGTGCCCTTTAATGCTCATTTATTCAATAGCAGTAAATCTTGCTTATTAAATTATGCTTGTTATGTGCTTCTGGTCTCGTTGTTCATGCTTAAGAAAGCTTGGCTTTTGATTATATGGAATTTAAATTAACCCGATTTAAAAAAAAGAAGGTATTGTTGGTGGGGAATTATTGGAAATGATGCAAAGAGAACACCTTTGAGGCGTTATTTTAAGATTTTATCAATTCATTCAAAAAAATTGTGGACCTATAGATTCCATGAACTTTGGAATTTATCAAGAAAAAATAAAACATTTTAACTTGGAATGATTATCAAACGTGTGAAATTTTTACAGCTGTATAAGTGTGCATTTGGATTGAAATGAAAAATTAAAATTATTTCACTGTTCAGCTTATTTTTGCTACTATTCATAGGTTTCATGGTACTTTTTGGCACTATTTATGGGCCCATTGTAAATTCCATGAACTTTGGAATTTATCCAAAAAAAATAAAACATTTTAACTTGGAATGATTATCAAACGTGTGAAATTTTTACAGTTGTATAAGTGTGCATTTAGATTGAAATGAAAAATTAAAATTATTTCACTATTTAACTTATTTTTGCTACTATCATGGGCCCCATTGCACTTTTTGGCACTATTCATAGGTCTTGCTATAATATTTCAACTAACTTTTACTTTTATCTACAGTACTTTCAGTAATAATTTTTCAATTTTAGCAAAATAAGTGGTATCCAAACACACTCTAAATGTTTCCTAAAAGCCAACAATGCAGAAATTTGTAACACATTGGTCCAGCCTGATACATCATCACAATGTTGCTAATTGAGTTTGTTTCTAAAATTTTAACCCTATAACTGTTAACATTAATTTGACAGCCAATCCTGCATTTCTTGTGGATTGTTTTTGTTCTTAGAGTTGATGCTCATAGACATAGCTCTGAATATTATACATGTTTGATCACTTGCTTTAATTATACTTTCAGCTTTCTTCAGTGGACGAAATCTTCAGGTCCATGCTTTTAAAAGAAACCAAATTCTTGTAGCACCTCTATTCATTGTATATTTATCTTTTATCCCATTAGTTTAGTGATGGAACTTATTGACTGTGATCATTGGGGGACATTATTTCTCCACAGTGTTGCATGGCTTTATATTAACCATGATTGCAGAGCAGAAATAGCAAATATTTTTCCTACTTAAGACCATATAGTTCTACGAATACATCTCTCCGAAGCTTTGCTTACAAAATTTTCATCTTATGATGGTTCTCAAGAGTCTGTTAGATCAATGAGCAGGATTTACCTCTGAAACTTCCTAGACGAACATAGCATTTTAATGAAGTGTTCTTAGCTTCAATCCTCATTCTCCATGATAAGTCTGCTGGGTTGTCATGAAGACTAAAAACCTGCATATTGTTATTTATTAGAGATTTGCTTGAGACCCTTTTGCAATAGTGGAGCATTGGGTGCAATAATGTTTCTTTGTTATATAGTGGTTGTTTTCATATGGTCCAAAGACTCCAAACAGCTCTAGCTGTGGATCCTCTCACGGGTCATGGCCTTACACTAAGCAAGTGATTGCTGAGTTAGTTGTTTCTCTTCTTAAACACACATGTTTTTGTTATATCTAGTCTATAAATACTAAAATGCATACATACATGTATTATATTTGTGATTTTGACCCGATGCTATCTTGAAATCCTTATTTTACTTGAAATGTTACAAGCAAATTGTTTTGTGCTCATGTATTTCCAGTTCCTTACTTAAAAGCGATTGTCTTCAGTTGCAGATATGGATGGTGGTGCAGGCCCATGTTTGTTTCCATTGCACAGATGCAAAACTCTTCACCTGGTTGGTATCCAAATTTGTTTTCAAATTAGTTTCCAAGTCCATCATGGATTTGAAGCTTCTATACATTTTGTCTGAAGGACATTCAAGATTGCCTTCTTTCTTGGCTTTTGCTCGCAACTCAAGGCATTGTGGTCTTTTAAAACCATACATCCAGGTGAGGCATGCACAAGGGATCCACAATGTAGAGGGAGATAAGAACTACAAGGCATACTTGTCTCCAGAATACTTTGATGCACACCTTACACCACTAGGCTGGCAACAGGTATAAAGCAAGTCATTAAACATTTATCCAAACTTTATAAAAATAGCCATACCAAAATTTTGGTCTTGTTTGAAATAATGTAATACCCCCATGAGAATAATATTGCATCAGTACTCTGGCTAATATTACAGGTTGATAATCTGCGAAAGCATGTTCATGCCAGTGGGCTTTCCAAGCGGGTTGATTTAGTTATTACATCCCCATTGATAAGGTATTGACATCAGCATTTTGTACACATATTGGATCTTGATAAGCTTTTGTTGCTATATTTTCCACGTCTGTGTACTATATCAATTTAAAAAAAAAAAAAAAAATTGCCACTTCTATGATATTAGAGTCATGCTTTTCTGATTAGTGTGGGCAGAATTATTTTATTTGAAATGATGTCTAGTGATTTTATCTGAAGCTAAAAAGTAGATTTTTTTTTACTTGGATTGAAGTGAAAAAGGTTCTTGAGATACTCTTTTCTCTTTTCCTGATTGGTTTTGAAAGTTGCACTATAATGTGCTCTTCCAAATTTTATAGTTTTGGTGGTGTTACATAATGCTGATACAGCTGGAAGGAATTGTTCCATTTATGTTTTTTGAACATTAACTTTGTTGTTGATAAACTTGATTTTCGCGGTCAAAATGACCACTTATTGGCTTTTATTGTTCAATAAGAGTGATAGACTATGGTCATGTTTGCAACAGATACAAGGCAATACACTTTTGGAAAGAGAATGTGCAGTTACTACACAGGATCTTTGATTCTTATATGAATTCCACTTGGTGCACTCAAAAGTTTTGTACTACTTGTGTATGTGCAAACTTGCAAACATAGTTGTCAGTATCATACGATACGCGATACGTATCGTATTGTGCACAAAAAGTTCCGTATCGTAAATGGCAAATTGGAAGTGCTCATAAATAGTACAATACAGTAGTGCATATTGTATCATAAAATCATAGTACCGTACAATACATAGAAATATGCTTTAAAATGAGTTGTTTTGTTAAAATTTGTGCTTTTGTTTGAATCCACCAGGTTGTTAGACTTGTTTTTAACAAAAAAATTATTAGGTTAATTTAGCCCAATAAAATAACATATACATAAGTTTTTTTTCCCCTCTTCTTCAAAATTTGGACTACAAGCTTACACTTCACTTTCATATTTGCAAATTCTTTTCTATACAATGAATCTGACAATATAATTATTTTTTAATTTTGTCGTTGTTGTTAAAAATGTAAGAAGCTAGAATGCCATGAAGAAATATTTTTAAAAAATTAAAAAGAAAAAAAAGAAGAGATAGTAAGTGAAGAAAATTTCAATGAAGGAATAAATTAGCAAAATGATGAACATGATGATAACATTGACTTAGATGGAGTTGATTAGGCAAGATGATGAATATGATGAAAATAAATTATTATTTTGGGTCATTTGTCATGTATTATCACTTTTGAGTTTAATCAATTTGAATGTGTATGTTATAAACACATGTTAATTTGATTTATTTAGTTAACTTGTTAAATATTATAAAATACGTTTGGAATATATTCCAAATTTATAATTTGAAAAAAAAAAATAAAAAATCAATTCACAATACGATTCACATTTGACAACTATGCTTGCAAATTTGCATTTGCACGTGCTAATATTGTTTTAATCCTGGTCTAATAGTGGATGTGCCCAGAAACTCTTATCAATGTGATGGGGTGGAAGTTTGTGTGTACATTGTCAGGCTTCAATGATATTTTTATTTGTCCTCAAGCTCATGAATGGGTTCACAAGAAAATCTCAAGGGCAGATTTCTTGAGGAGATGGGTTTTTCAGAATATCTCTACTTAATTAAGCATTCAGAGTTTCCTTGAAAATGCAGAAACTTTTATTCATAAAATCAGTCCATAAGTGATTCATTAGTTACTTACATTTACAATCTCCATCCTGGCATGATCTAAATTTGTTGTAGTTAAAGTGTTTGATGTAAATACTTTGGAATTTCAAAGCCTATAAAAGTCTTCTTCTCTTTTTTGCTTCAGCGTTGATGGTTCTCATGTGTTAGAATCCTGGGAATTGAAATATCCTGTCTTGATGTACTTGCAAAACTAGCATGAAATCATATAAATATATCACTTAAACAAATTCCATTATGAGTAATTCCACTTCTGTTGTTTAGATTTGAATACTCCTTGTTCAGCATATTTTTTATATTGAAGCGTAATTCTTGTAAACAACAATCAATTTGGTCTTTAATGCTCCATTTTAGTTTGATTTTCAGAAAATGACCATAGTGGCCTTGACATTGACTGCTCACCTTCTTTGTGTTAGACTAGCGTCAGTACATGACAGACCAATTAGAACTTTTTTCATTTCTTTTTTTTTTTTTTTGGGGGGGGGGTGGGGGGGGGCAGTAAAAACAATTACTTTAATATATCACTAATAAGTCTTGTGAGGTGGATAGAGTTGGGGATTTGCAATTTTTTTTTGCTGTCCTGAAGAGTAGTGGTTCTTGCAATGTTGTCATCAAACAACTAAATATGTAATGATTTCTGATAAATTACAAATCAACAGGCCAATGAATTCTAGTTAAGATGGCACCTCCTCCCATTGTAAGAGCAAGGTGAGGGTCAAGTTGTTGTTTCAAGATGCACTTGGTGTGTGAGTAACTTACCAATAAAAGAAAGTGCAATTTAATCCATAGGACCAGAGAGGAAAACCTAAGGATATTGTGTTGCACCTCCTTGTCTAATGGATAATGTTAATTTGTGAGTTTTGATTGAGCTTGAAACTTATATACCCTTGGCTATACAATTGAACGTAGCATGATATATGAAAATTATGCTATACAATTTAACATAGCAAAATATATGAAAATGCTATTCAATTGAACATAACATGCTCTTTTAGAAGCTTTTTGATTTTGGGATTGCATTTTATTCTTGTGAGATGCTTACATTTTATTGATTATAGTTCCCATTCAAAAGCTGGAGGCCAATTAGCAGATTGCCAAAAAATTCCCGTTTCTATGTTAAAATCAAAGGCAATTGAGAGAAGTATAATTTCATATAAATCTTGCTGGATTTATGTAGCATATATAGTTTATGTAAGTTCAATAAACTTGTGGGTACCGTTTGAGTAGTTTGAGATTTAGTCTGTTTAAAAGTCATTTATCTCTACAATAGCATTCAGGTGGAGTTGGTTCATCTGTAGTTGCAGAGCTCATTAACTCCATGGGTAGCATAATTGGCTAGGACTACGTCTCATGAAGCAGAGCTCCCTTGTTCGAATCTACCCTTCCTCTTCATTTGGGGCCAAACCTATCAAAAAAAAAAAAGGAAAGTTGGAGAGGGCATTATTTGGTCATAAATTATTTCCAGCAAACATAGAAGCTACTGGAGTAATTTATTATAATTTGAGTTGCAAAGGTGTAATATCAGATAATTTTCAAGTTAAGTTGAAACAAACTTCGTTGGATGTATAAAAATATGGTGGCATTTTGTCTGTTCTCCTTTTGGAAGATGAATATGTTTCATGTAGTTGTTATTTGCCCTGGGAAAACATGCATCAATTATTAATGTTGCAAAATTTTGCTTATGGTTACTTGATTATAGGACCATACAAACTGCTGTTGGAGTATTTGGTGGTGAGGGCTATACAGATAGGATGGATGTATTGCCTCTAATGGTGGCAAATGCAGGAAACAGTAGTCGTGCTGCAATCTCAAGTCTTAACTGCCCGCCAATCATAGCAGTAGAACTTTGTCGAGAACATTTGGTATGTCTTGTGAAAATAAGATATTTTTCTTTCTTGCATTTACACATGCATCCCATTGGAGGAAAGTGTATCATATTGTTGAGAGCTAATGAGTATAAAATCAAGCTCATGCCTACAAGATTTCTGTTTAACCTAGTGAGTATAAATTCTTTAAGCTATCTTATAGAAGAAATTCAATGCTTTCATAGGGAAGAGAGTCAGCCATTCCATTTGCACGTTGATGGTTTCAGAATTGGTCTGTTGTAATTTTTTGTTTTAGTTGGCTTGGTTTTTTCTAATTTTAATTGCACAAATTTTAGAATTCTCTAATTCAAATTGATGCAGAGACCATTGATGGAAAATGTTCCATTCATTTCTATTAGACCAGAAATTTTTAATAATTGTGATGAGTTTGGTACATATTAATTGTAGCTGTATTCCTTTTTCCTTCAAGTGTTATCCGGTAACTTGGTTTATTGACATCTAAAGGTATTTTTGGATTGTATATATCTGGTTGCAGGGAGTTCACCCTTGTGATAAAAGGAGGAATGTCAGTGAATATCAGTTCCTTTTTCCTGCAATTGATTTCTCATTGGTAAGAACTTAGATATCTAAATAGATCTAGAAACAGCTAGCGGTTATAATTTCATTGAGGATGCTTTTATCTTTTGCTGGCAGTACAATTTCAGGCGAAAATTAGTTGTTTCCTTTGGTTCTATAGTGAATAAAATTTATTATTACTATTATTTTGCAGATAGAAAGTGATGAGGATATATTATGGAAGGCTGATATTAGAGAGACGACAGAGGAAGTTGCAGCTAGGGGGTTGAAGTTCATGAACTGGTGACAAGCTTGTTTACTTATAGTTAGGCCCTAACATTCATTCAAACAGTAACTTATTGAAACTGCAACCACTTGTTACATGGAAGTTGGACTTCCTATTGTTCTATTGTGGTATCTTACATTTCCCTACTCCCTGGAAAGGACACATGATGCATCAATTAATATCCTGTGACTAACATGGTGTTCAATGTGCTGTCTTCAAATCTAACTTATAACCTTTTGAAACACAAGGTTCATTTTAATTCATCACATGCTCATTGGTATTGCTAGCTTTGATCCTTTATTTCTCAACATACTATGAACTTTCCAGCTTATCAATCCTTTCAAGATCCTGTCTTTGACAAGGACAAAATAAATTTTGAGTGCTCTTCATGTTTCTCATAATTTGTATAGAACATGAATCTAAATAGCCAATAGGTCCCAAGAAGTATGTAAAGTTATAAAGCTTTGATTGATTTCCTCAATATTTTCTCTTAGTTGTTTTTATTATTTAGGTATTGTCTTTGTAAGCATATATGGTTATCCAATTTGACTGATCATAAGTGGAACCTCTGATTTTCTGTAAAATTGTTTCTCAGGTTGTGGACACGGCCAGAGAAGGAGATTGCAATTGTTACCCACAGTGGATTCTTGTTTCACACGCTAAGTTCATTTGGAAATGACTGTCACCCCTTGGTGAAGAAAGAGATATGCAAACAGTAATTATCCATTATGCCTTTTATTTATTTGAAGAATATTTTGACTCAATCTTTAACATGAATCATCAGCTTAGTAGATAAGGATGCTCCTTTCAGGGTATTACCCTGTTTTCTCCTAGGTACATAAGATATAATATTCACTACATAAGAGTTTTTGCCTTTCATTTTCCCAATAGGACTGATTGTCTTCTATTTTTGTCCCTCAAGGTTTGAACTTTTAGAATAAAAAATAATGAAAAGAAAATATTTGAAATATATTTTTCATTTCGCTTTTTATATCATGCTTCATGATCTCTTCTCACTGCATGTCCTTACATACTGTAACATTTCTATTTTTGCGTCCTTGAGCTGTAATGAAATCATTAATGTATCTTTTCTTAAATCAGTCTCTTATAATTTTTTTTGTTTTTTTTTTTTTGTTTTCTTAAATATAGGATTATTATAAGCAAATTACTTCAAATAGAAATTAAATAGGAGCTTGATGTAGGGTTTAATTGACACATCACTGTCTCCTTTTATCAACTTATTCACGAATAAAAAATAACTATTGCAACATGTACTTGCAGCTTTGCAAATTGTGAGCTTCGTTCTATGGTCATTGTTGATAGAAGGTGAATTTATGAACTCTTCTAAACTGTTGGTGAATTTTCCTGTTCAGGATTCTTATGACTTCTCTTGTTTGGCCAGTATGACAGGTTCAGATGCCTCAACAACTAATTATCCAGGAAAGATTCCTGCTGGGCTGGACCGCCCTAGTGATGTTGTGGACGAGAATAAACTAGAGAAAGAAGGGCCAGATTCTTGATTTACAAAGAAAAAAATGTGCCTCGAGGTTCATGTAGCAAGCAAATTGGAACATTCAGTTCCATATACTAAATGCATTCTTTGAAGCGTGGGCTTCTCTTAAACTGCATACCTATTATCCTATGTGTTGTGGTAACATACATTTGAAATTGATTGTTAGATAAAGGAGGTTTTATTTAAGTTCGGCCAATCAAGAAGAGATGGACAAAAATTCAATTTTGAGGGAAAATTATAATGAACTAGATCTTAGGAACAATTTAGTAGAGCTGCAATCTTCAAGGTTTAAGAAGGGGTTGTTTATAGAGCAGCTTAGGCCTGTTCAAGTCCATTCCCTCACTATACCTCTCGCCCGTTACAGCCATGAATGGCACAACTGTTTGTTATTACCATTATGGTTTTGTTGTGATGTATGTCCATAACCATCATTTTACAGCACTTAAAGGGAGATGTTTAGTAGGTGCACTTAAAAATATGTATTTTGTTGTTTGAAAACATGTGTGAAAATATATATGGGTGAAAAAGTATGTAAAAATACGTGTAATCTTTCTTAAAAATTGAAAACATGTGTTTGAGTAGGTGTACCAAACAGGGCCTAAACATTCCCAGATCTTTTATCCCCAAAGTGAAAGGGTCAAACTTTTATGAGATGTGTCATGCTAGTGTAGAAGTTGGACCTTGGTGTTTCAGCTTGTGGGTGTCTGTGAATCAACCTTTCCAAGATTGGAAGATTTCCCACTGACAATTTCTTCAACATCTTGCAAATATGGAAGTTTTGTGCATTGTATACAATGCTTTTATCTGTTATGCTAGTAAATTGATGTGCAGCAGCCGGAAAAGGGTGCTGGCAGATAGGAGCAGCTTTAAGGTGTTTGAGTTTTGAGATCAAAAGCTGGGCAGGGATGAGAAGCGTCTTATAAACACACTGTCACACGGTTTTGATATGACTAATGTGAAATTAATAATGCGTTTGGATACCACTTATTTTGTTGAAAACTGAAAATAATAAAAAAATAATTTTTAAATTACTGTTCACTGCTGGGAAAATAATTTTTAGATTACTGTTGGGTTATTGTAGCTTGCCTTAATGCACTGTTCACTGTTCATGAAAATGTTTCATGAACAGTGTAAGAAGCGCTGGTCCAAAAAAAAAATAAAGCAAAAATGTGCAGATGCCAACGTGATCCAAACAGGCCTTAAAAAAGCCAAAGCTGAGAGATGGGGGGGATTTTTCTGTTGCTTTTACTCTTTTCCAGGGCTTTATTTCAATCTTGGGGTGCAATGAGGTTATGGACAATGGCTACCAAAAGAATCTGAATGCCAACGCAAATCACTCTCGTCTATATATTGATAGTGACTAAAAGGAGTCAGATCTTGTTAGATCTTATGCCGAAACCTATAAAGTGCAAATTATCACACAAGGCAATTAAATACTCAATTTCTATATGTTCTAATCAACAATAGCTTGCTTATATTATATTATATTATATTATATTATTAAAGAAGGAAAAAAAAAATTAAAAATATGTTGCCAGCCGTTATTAATCCAATCGTGATTGTCCCATTTGGATTGATGTTGGATATAGACAAATTGGTTTAGCAAGGTAACATATGTCTTTTGATATTGACAACCACAGCAGGAAGAGCTGTGGCAATGCATAAACATTAAACGGCAACAGTAAGCCACAGCACTTTAATTAGTCTTCAGAACATCATAAAAAGTTGCAGGCTTTTTCCTAGACTTTGCACACAGTTCCTGAAAAAATGACGAGTACTTTAGATCAGTGACAAGCACTTTTTTTTTTTAACAAAATTGCTCATAGCATGTACTATCCATTTTCTTTCATTCAATAATATAATAAGAACTGATACCTCTATTGCAAATGCCACACGCAAAAGTGAAGCTTCACCCCATGGACGGCCCATCAGTTGCAAACCTATTGGAAGTCCTTGTTTATCATAACCGACCTGAACAATGAAGAATTACCCAAAAAGACAAAAAATTAGCCAACAGAATAGCAAACATAAAAGAGGTTGCAAAACACACCCAGAATTCTTGATTGGTCAAAGAATCTATCTTTGGATAGTGACTGAATGTAATAGGCTATTAAGTTACTTAGAGATGTCCAAAACTTAAATAGAGGAAAGGCTTTCTATGTAGAGATTTAAAAGTTTAATAACCTTTTGTGTGCTGGAGTAAGTTCCCAAATTCTTGAACTCAGTTCAATGGGTTGCATCTTGGATGAGTTCAAGAACTAATTGTTTTAATTTTGACAAAAAATTACATTTTTTTTTTTGACAAAGAGGGAGAATAATTTGAAAGTTACCACTAAAACAAACAGAACATGCTTTTAAACATTGGAAGGAAATCTTACAGAAATGGATGAGGGTAAGATTGAAGAGTGTGTTCTCATGGTCACAATGTCTGGAAGAGGTTTCCACTTCTAGGATTCGTATGGTACAATAAATTGCTGGCAGATTAGTATATGATATGGAAGGGGGAAAACTGGAAGGAGTTGTTGCATATTTTAACAACATCAAGCTTGGGAATTAAGGGTTCATTTTATTTACATTAGAGATATGTACAGATATGTTTTAAAGTACCATAATAAATTGATATGTCCTCCAATTATTTGGCACTGATGTTCTACTCAAGACAAGCAGCATAAGATATTAAGAAAGTTACCATAAGTTTTTCCTATCCTTTCCTCTTATCTTTTTTCTCTTTATCCTTTAGATTCAAAGTTTATAGATTGTGTGAAAAATTATCAAGACTGGTTGGAGTTGTTGCAACATTGGTTGTAAGCACAAATGGGAATTTCATAATTTGTTGTAAAGGTGGGAGTCCATTTCTGTTAATTGCATTTACAAAGAATGAGAGCAGAGTACCTAACACATATAAACCATAGAACACTTCCAATAGGTTTTTAAGAAAAAGAAACGCATCACTCACAGGCACAGAAATGGCAGGAAGTCCAAGAAGATTTGCTGCAATGATAAACCGCATAAGATCACCTGAAAACAAGAGGAGGGTATGCAAGAAAACTTTAAAAGACGGTGAAACGTGTAAAGCTAAAATATAGACAATAAAGAGAATAAAATTTAGTACAAATTTAGCAAAAATAGATAAAAAATGGAAATAATTGAATCTATAATAAGTTAATAACCAAAAAGACACCGAAAATTTGCCTATTGCACAATCTCATAATTTTGCAAAATGGGCATAATTGAATCTATGATATCAAAAAAGATACCAGACATGTGCCTAATGTACAATCTAAAATTTTGGAAATTGGAGATCATTGAACCTATAACAAAATATATATATATATATATATATATATATATATATATATATATAAACACTGGAAACAAACCAATGTAAAACCTCAAAGGGTCAGTTCTAGTTTCAGAATATGATGAATAACCTGAAATGTTGCAAGGTCTTCGAATCTCACGCAGATGTACGCTACTTAACTTAGGAGCTATTCTCACATTAAGGACATTTAGAGTTATATACATCCATAAGTGGACTAACATGCTACATGGAAAAGGGTAACTGGGTTTGATGGGATGGAATGCTGTGGGAGGAGTATGGCAAGTGAGCCTGGGGCCCCTAGCCATCAAATAAGGTCTCTTGGCCTTATGGCCCTTATGTGGAGTTTCTTATGAGGCCATCTAACTTCATGTCAAATTGTGGCTTGCAAAGAACATTTTCCAGTTGCAGGGTTGGCATTCCCAATAACCAAGATTCTACAAAAACAAAGAGAACGTATGGATGCAACATAAATGTAAACGTTTACACCTTAGGATGGTGTCACATCACCATTTTCGAGTCAGGTTAAGCTCGAAGCTTGAAATTAAACATGTGGAATCAAAGGCAGTTGGAAAAAAGAAAGACAATAGTGCAGTAGATGGATTGAAATCAGATGAGGCACGAATCAATATTGGCCTGGTCTATCCATTTTATAACAATGCAAAAGACCAAAAGGAAGTGCGGTCAGACATATTTTTTAGTGAGAATAGATTTTTTTTTTTTATAAATTACTTAACGTTTATTATCAATTGAACCACCATTTCACTCACAAAACATGCATGTAAGGTTTTAAATTATCACATAGCAACATAAGACTTATCCATCTTTCAAATTATAGAAACTGATGATAGATAGATGCAATTTATCATGCATGTGCAATTCTTTCATAAGCGTAAATGAAAAATTATAACCAGCCCCATCATTAGTTCATAATTGAAAATGACAACAGTAATTATAATTACAGAAAAGAAATTAGGAGAAACATAAAGGCCCAAGGCAATGTAATTTGATTAGAAACAAACAATTTGACTGATATTTCTTAAATTCATGTGTTTCAACGTGAAACATAGACAACAAACCTGTAACCTGCATATCTGTCTCCCCCAACTGAAGTGCACTAGGAGGTATTATGGGAGCTGTCATGCTGTTAGCGTAAGAAAGCATGTTAATTTAGTTATAATTACTTTGGAAAAAATCATATGTTGGTTATGAATGACAATCAATTAGACATAAACAAGTGCAAAAATCAAATTTGTATTGTTATTTGAAAATCACGTGGAGTAATAGTAAATGAAACTCTAAATACAGGCAAATAATTAATGTGTCTCCCAAAAACTGAGAAAAGCAGACCAAGTTCAGAATGCAATAAGCCTACATATAAGATTTATCACAAATTGGCCTATAAAAAGATCACAGCAAGGCTGGATCAGATATTTATTACCTTTCTAATAAAAGTTCATAGCATTTATAAGCAAAAAAAAAAAAAAAAAAAAAAAAAAAACAGAAAAGAAAAGAAAAGGAAGAAAGATACATAATAACTATTATATGTGATATATACAGATTCTATTTGGATCAACTTTTATTGTGTATCATCATTTTCTCCACTTTAGTTGCACTTATTACCACTGTAATCAATTAGGCTTACGTACCCAGTTGTTGGGGTCACTATGACATCAACCTTCTTGAAGATCTCCATGTGATGGTACATAAGCCTTCGCCTGAAGCAAACCAAAAAATATTTAGAATTAAATACAAAGAACTATCATCGCTTAGACCAAGTAAAAATAATGAGAATCTCACTTACTACATGGCCTTAAATGAGGATGTGATATATGTATTAAGTACATCAGATATTTCTGAAGGGTCACCCATAGAAAAATGGAAAAAAGAACATAATTTACACTCCTGGGTTTTATGTGTCATGCCCTAGAATGCAGATAAAATCGTATCTTTCCAAAAATAGAAGACCAGTGAAACTAATCTAAAAACATCACATAAACTACATGTGTTAAACATTTTTGACATCCATGATTTTATGAGATTCCATTAACTATAGCATGCTTCTAAGGATTACACTCTTCCGCTGTAAATATGAAAAAAATTAACAATATGAACAACATGCATGTAATGTTCCAAAAGAACTGAATTCTTTTTTATCATAAATCTTGCCTCACCTAAAACACTGGGCAGCCACATAGTCTGTTGCAGTAAATGATCGAAAAAGCGCCATGCTAGTACGAGTATCATAATTAAACCTCACCCCTTTCCTACAGAAAGAAAAAAGGAAGGAGGCCATATTGAATGAAATATACCATCATCCTTCATTCTGAACAATTCCAGAAACTTGTGAAAAACTCTCAGTTCTAGTTTTGGTATACAACAATCTACTAATGTACCTTTGCAAAGAGGTAAAGAATCATACCCTTCTTCACAATAAGGATTCACAGAAGACAGCATTTCAGATCCAATTGAAACAAGATGAGCAGTACGCATTTCATTTAGCTCAGGTATAACAATCTCCACCATCTTGAAAGATAATATGAAATATGTTGTATCTCAGCATATTATGACCGTATGAGAATGTTATTTCTCAATTTGAAACATAGTACTTCAGCGAAATATAAGCACCATTTTATTTTGAAATAAGAAATACATAAAGAATGAACAATAAAAAAACTATCAAGCACATGCTAGTTATGATGGACTTACTTCACAACCATGAGTTTTTGACAGCAGATCTAGAATATCTTCACACTTATCAGAGATATCAGTCGAATTTACGTCATTAAACCACTGCAGTAGGATAATCATATACTTATAAAATGAAATCTGATATCTAAAGCAGTTAAATTTAATTGACATCAGTGGAAACAAAACTGAGATTACCGCTGTGTATTTTCCCAGCCGCAAAGATCCCAAAGCATTTAAACTGTCATTTGATGACAGTATTGGCAAACAAGGTTCAGACTACAAATCAGAAGAAATTAGACAATTAGTTACATTTAAATGAAATACAAAAAAAGAATAAATAAATAAATAAGATTAATTGCAGCTGTCCACCCTTAAAAAAGGACCATGTAACTTGACAAAGCCTTAATCCCCACTAAATGGGAGAAATAAAAAGGGCCAATGAGTGACTGAAAACTTGGTTCTAGATAAACTAAAGTAAATATATTTGAAGACCTGTCTCACAATCAAGCAAGGTAGAAATACTGAACAGACAGCCTGAGCGGTCAACACTATTTCATGACTATATTTGGACGCAAGAATTATTATTAACTCTATAGCTATTATCAATTCCAAATCAAAATGTGAATTGTAATCAACGAAGCATGCATCTTTCTTCCAGTTCTACATATTCCTCTATTGGAAAAGAAAAAAAAATGAGGCTTCTAGTGAATTGAATCAAGGCTCAAAAAGTAGAATGTATGTAAACTTGTACATTATTTTGACAAGTAAGAAGGATTATTAAAGTTATTATATATATATTTTTTTAAAACTTTTAAAGTTACCGGTTTCAAACTGATTCTATCTGCAGGAGAGGAGCCCAAGATTGCTGCATACCTGATGAATTATCAGTCAATAAGAATTAATGAAGGAATACAAGGCAAGCAAATGTTTTCAACCAAATTTTTTTTTTCTGTAACCAAGGCAATAGTTTGGAACTGCATCAAAGTCAGATGTAATGGTAAATAGGAGAGGAAGGGAGAGGTGGGGTTTGAACCCCAAACACCAAGCACCACAGAGGCACAGAGGGTGTTGGTAACACTGGACTATAACTCGAACCCTAAATGTTGATGAATGTACAGGACTGGGACTTCAAGCAACACTTCCAAAAAAAGGAGACTGAACAAATGGATTATGCACTTCAAGCCATCTCAAAATTCTACAATGGCCCACACAATTGAATTATGATTTGGGAGAAGAATTAATGATTCATGAGTTATTCAATGTAGAGCAATGCAGAGCTACTATAAAAAAAAAAAAAAAAAAGTAGAGCAATGCAGAACTTAGACATGTTTTACTGGAACTGACAATAATATATACTGTAGCAATGAAATAAAATTGGAGGGCTCTTTATCACAAATCCATTAGAAGATAGCAACTAAACATAACACAAAGTAGTGATGAACATCTTCATAAGCAGAAGTGCTTACACTAGCATGACATCCTCCACTGTTGTCGCAATTGGTCCAATAATTTCCACAGTCCCTTTACCACATAATGATCTACAAAGAAAAGGTTCCAAATATGATTTTCAATCACTCATGCTTGAAAAACTCTTGCTATAGCATCAATAGTATCTTCAGTACATTAGCCAAATATTTAACATGTGAATAACGAGGACTCCCCCTATTTGCTATATTGAAATGATTACAATGATCAAAGCTGAAGCATGAGTCAGACATGTTGGATCCTAAAAATCAACGAGATTGTAGTGGTGAGCCTTTTGGTTTACCTTATACTTAAAACATACAGATTAAATTATCACATTAATTTACCTTCTTGCTGGAAAATACAAAGCATGAAATTCATTTAGCTCTTGTGTACAGTGATGCCAAATTTAATATGATGTAACAGATATCAAATTAACGAATTCTATAACCCATATTGTGCTAGACATATTGTGATTTGTAAGATATTTATCAAAAAAAAAGAGAGGAAATTTTCAAAGATATTTCTTCATAAAAAACAATTTATATATGCTTTATAGCTAAAATAAAGCATGTTACAAAACAAGGCCACAAAACAGGATAATCATTATGTTAAGGAAAGCTTTTGTCAGCCATTGGTGCAAGGCAGCACAATCCGAGAAAAAGTTTAATCTCCCAAAGAAAAAACATCCTTGAACTGCTAAGAAGACTAGATTGATGTCTGCTTGAATCCTATCAAAAAGTAAATGCAGAAAAGGAAGTATTCAATTCTTCATCCTGACATATCACATATGAAGATGTCTGAGGTCAGTGACCTGTTTCGTCTACTATATCACAAAGAGGCCTGCAGCTATTCCTGAGGCAGCATGTAAGATTTTGTGATACCTTAACTCTTCTCCTGAGAAACTTTTTATTTATTTTTTAATTCCCAATTTACCCTAAGAAAGTTATTTTTACATCTGATAAGAGTCAATCATTGTACAGGCACAAGACAATGATATGAATGTCTGAACTGAGGCAAGTATTTGCCTGATATGAAGACAAAGCAAACTCACTGATTGGCACAAATTATAAAAGGCTATGGATTAAGATTTTCTGCAGTGCTTTTGGTTTAATGCATTACACCACCTTTGCTAGTTTAGTACTTTAGTATCAATTTCAATGCCGCCCAACCATTCATATACTTCAACACAGAATGGAAGGTTCTTTTAATTGATAGGCTGCTTCATACTGGTCATACACGGAGGTTGTTTTCCAAAGGTCTATAGTAATTACATAATCTACCTTTGATAGGGACACCACAGTTTAATGTACACTAATTTCAAAGCCAACTTATCTTCCCCGAAGGATAATAAGAAACCTAACGACCTTTTCACCTCCTTACTAACATCTAGCATTATGTAAAAGTGGGAGTATAATATATGATGTTCCTTTTCAGGGTGTAGATTTAGCTAGAAGTTAGATAATCATGATTCTCAACACAACATAAAGAACTCAAGGCCAAAAACATGGGGTTCATGTATGACAATCATTTTCTTATAGCCAAAAAAAGAGTAGTCTTAAAATGTATCTGTATGTAGATCACTTCATTTTGGAAGATACTCATTTTATTCTATTTTTCTTCCTCTACCCTTGGCCTTTTACTTATCTTTAATCAAATTTTATTAATAAAAAATTTAAGTATGTTTATTCTACAAGTTTTAATATTTTTTCATCATGATCATCATCTTGATCATAACACGAGTCTTATCTGAATGACCACAAATTTCCACCATTTCCATTTTTTATATCTACAACAGAAAATGGTTGCTGATGGTCCTGCAGCAATATGAGCTCCAAACTTCCCTCACTCCAAATGTTAAAAATTACAACTACCACCCATGCACTGTGTCCAAGGGGGCTGAACTACTGAAGTAGTCAGAATAGAATAGACTTTTAACTTTACACGACAATCAAAATGTGCTACTAAGTTCAAAGATTTACCATACTCTTGACTAGAATCTTGAAAATATAACTGTTATTTAAATTTTTTTAACATTATCTATATCAGAAATGCACAACTGCACAAGGTACAAAATACAAGCAATGTGTCACACCCTGGATCCAATGATTAAAGTGCTTACCCTTTCATATCTGTCCGTCCATATGTTGACTTTAAGCCCACTACACCACAAAGGGATGAAGGAATACGAATGGAACCTGCCTTTTAACATTACATTAAGCATAAAAATTAGAAAAATAAAAATAAAAATCACTGGGCAGCCAGCATATTATATTTGCACAACCTCCACCGTCTGTTCCAAGTGCAGCAGAACATAGTCCAGAAGCTACAATTGCTGCTGGACCTGAGGAAGATCCACCAGTATACCTTTCAGGTGCATGAGGATTTCTTGTTGTTCTGCACTTCAAAATACATCAATCAGAAAATCTTTTATATATTAACTAGTGAGGGAGAAACAAGGAACTTGTACAACAAAGAAATTAAAATTATGGGCTAAAAATCTTATCAAGACCCTAGGTCAAATTCAATACATAAGTATACAAGAACATTTATTACTCATAAAATAAAAATTATTCAAGTAAAAAAAACAAAGGTTAATAACTAAAATTAAACATACTTATGCTTTAAAATTATGGAAAAGAGTAAAACAAAAGATAATAAGTGATGATATTCCAAATGAGCTATGCAAGTACACACGTATCAAAAAGAGTGGGGATCATCTTGTATATGTGTATTCTTCTATTCTCTTGTACTCATTTAAACCTCCTTGTTCAAAATCTGAAATGTTCTCTAGCTAGTATCTCTAAAAATTTTAATGAACAGTATATCAAGGAAGGCCACTATATCTTATACTCCATTAAAAACAGATTTGACACTAAATGAAGTATTAAAGGTCTCTTTGACGCCACATTTGCTTGCCTCAGCATTGTGATGACTAACTGCAACAATTGAAGAATTCTTCAAACTACTAATATATGTCGGTTCATCCATGTGGGAAACTTATAAGTAAACATTATTTTTTTTTAAAGTAAAATTATAAGTAAAAAATTACATGAAATAATTATATGGAAAACCTATATGTTGAGTGATATAGAAAGCTAGATCATGTTAGCTTGGCTAAAACTCTTTTCTCTATGCTAGCCTAGTCATAGAGCTGGCAACCCAAATTTGCTACTTTAATTGATAAAAACATAATTATAGGGTAGAGTTGGGATTATATGGACCCTATGTAAACAGGTTGAACCCAAGCTATGCTCACCAGCCCACCAACCTGGATAATTAAAAATAATCCAAGCCATCTTGAAACACATCCCATTGAGGCATTTGATTTTCATACAGTGATCAAGGTAGAATTGCATACTTAAAATGCATGCCATGTATTTTTTTGATAAGTAATAGATTTTATTGCAAGAAAAGGAATACCCTATGTTCCTTGAAAAAATACAAACAAATCAATTAGAAGCTGAGAGAGTTGGGAATCCAAAATGAAAATACAGTTGGTAAAACCCTATATCCAAGACCATTCAAACAAAATTCGAAGCAGCAAGGACTTCAATTGCTTGATAGATCTCACACTCTCCTCAAAAGTATGGCTGCTATGCTCTTTTTATACTAACCACATTATGCAAACTGGCAGCAAGTTCCATACATTCAAGGAATATTTATCTAGCCAATAGTACCAATTTGAAAGGAGGGAGGCTACTGTGTCCAGAAACAGCCAATGAATCCCAAACATCATAAAGACTTCACTCCAAAGTGTATGTGCAACCTCATAATGGATCAATAGATGATCCACTGTTTCCCCATTGCAACGACACATACAACCTTATGAAAAAGATGAATCCTCCTCTATCTAAGTAAATTTTAAGTATAAAACTGAAAATTTCGACAGTTATTGCAAACATCCATGAAACAAACTAAGGTGATTCAACTAAATAAAAGCCTTGTGTTCATAAACGAGAGACAAACAGAACAGGCAGTCACTCCAAGACCTGTTGATAGCGGTGTACTATATCCTACCATATAAGTGTTTTTAAACAAAAAATATATATTTGGATAAGTAATAAAAAATTTATTCAAACATTAAAAAGAGAGTCACCCGACTATACACTATGTATACAGCTGGGGACCAATACAATCAAGAACACAAGGAGGGACAGCCATCTAGGCAATATTGTTGTGATGCCAACCAAAATTCCCTTGCCAACATGCTAGAAGGTCAACTGCAGACCTCAGCATTACCTAGTAGAGACCAAACAACGTGAACACCATAGACCAAAGCTGGACTGCAATAGGACAAAAGATGATTTACTGATTTCCCACTGCGTTTATACATGTAACACCAATCTAGAATCCATAATTTTTGCTTGCGTTAAGTTATTAATTGTCAAAATGTTCCCCAAAGCAGTCATTCAAAAAAAGACTGCTGCTTTGGAAGGAACCTTTGGCTTCCAAATGATCCTCCAAGGGAAGGACTGATCACAAACACCCATCAATGCCCAATAATAGCTACTCACCTCAAAGCCCCAACTCTTGGCAGGAATCCAGCATAGCTAATTCTCACCAATACCCCTCAAAGAGACACCATATATAACATCCATAAAAGTAGACAAGGATTCCAATTCCCAATCTTGAATTGCATGCAAAAACTCCGTATCCCAATAAAGACCCCATTGAGGAACTTCATGAGATCAACCAGTAAGCCCCCTTATCCCTGCTAATGCTGAAAAACTCTGGGAAACTCGATTTCAAAGGACTATTACCGCACCAAACACCATTAAAATTTTACTCTTGGCCCATCTCCAATTTCAAACTGAACATAATGAGAAAAATTAGGCCATTCACTTCTAATAGACTTCCATAAACTTACCCTATAAGGACCAGCATGGAGTTAGCACTAACCTATTCCCCCCCCCCCCCTCCCCTCTCTCACTTTCATATTTAACCCCCATTACCCTTCTCCAAAAAGCATCTCTCTCAGTCCCAAATCTCCTTATTTAAACAATTGGCATGTACTGATATCAAAGACAACATTTTCAATATTTAGGAAAGCTATCAAGGAATAATTTGGTTCATACATGTTCCAAAAAATTAATTTATTCCAATCAGCTAAAAAGCTCTAAGTGTGTTGATAATAATTAATGACTTAAATTCATAGATAAATTTACATTATAACTACATTATTTTAGCTGTTAAGAAATAAATTTACCCGTAATTTGGATTATTTCCTGTTGTACCCATGCCGAATTCATGCATATTTGCCTTCCCTAAAAAGATTACACCACAGCTACGCAATTTTGAAACAGAAACCGAATCCTTGTTAACAGAGCGAAACTCATGCATCCATGTACTTGCACCTGTCATCATAGAATGACATTTTAAAGTTGTCTACTACCTTCAGAGATAGTCTCATGAAACCTTTTTACCATAAAAAATATCTCAATGATTGCTTACCCTTAGATGGATGAGGGAAGCAATCTATGTCATCCTTGATTGCCATGAAAATCCCGTCCAATATAGATAATGGTTTTCCTGCACAACCAACATTAAAAGGTGTCATAGTGATTAATTGGGCTATATTTCCACCACAGTCAACACAATCATGCTTGATAAAATTTTATATTAAAGTGGAATTATTTCTTATAGGTAAAAAAATTGTAAATACCATCATATGCATGAATGAAACTTTAAAATTCAGCATTACCTTCCTCAAACCTTTGTGTAGAGGCTGCAGCCTGCTTCCTGACTTCCTCAGCATCAAAGGAAATCAATAATGGTGTTGGGGGTTTCTTGCTGCTGAACTCTTCAATAACTGGGATGATGTACTCTGCCACCTATAAATTGAAATTGGAATGTTCCTTTTGTAATCTAGTTGAAAATAAACATAACTCCTAGCTAGTAACAGCAACGTACCATAGATGGGGTCACAAGCCCAGACCGATAAGCATGGGCATAATCACGTATCTTCCAATACCGGAATGATGAAGCTGGTTCCACGTTCCCGCGGCTGGCAGGATCATAATGTGGAAGACACTTTAAGGCTGATTCAACTCGGTCCTCAGGTTTTCCGTATTCTTTAAGGACAACAACCCCATGTTCTGGTTCTAAAATTCACATCACACTCATTAAATCATTTTTCATGTTCAAAGATTTGTAAATTAAGTGCACAAGTTTAAGCACTATGTTGTGTGTGACACCCAATTTTCCTGTTACTCTCTGTACTTGTATGAAATGAATATTTGCAAATTGCTACTACCTTCTGTGGTTTTTCTGTTGGATGTTGGTTTTCCCGCATAATGTAATAAATAAAACTAGAGATTGATGGATACAGTTATCAATCCCTTAAGTAAATTGGTTTCAAGCCATAGATTTGCAAAGTACAGATTTTTTAAAAAGATCATGGGTACAGCTTTTTTATACAATCCCGTTTTCAAAAAGCAGGTTGAACCAAAACCAAATAATTAAACTAGCAGGTGGTTAACAAAATAATAACAATCATTATTATTTTTAAATACTAATTAAATACGATATACTAATATGAAGCAGCTTGATACCATTAGTAGCCATTAAACAGAAACCAAATATTAAATTTTAACTAAAATTGATCTAAAATCCTATCCCAAAAAAAAAAAAAAAAAAAAAACAGAAATTAAAGAAAGGAAACTAATGAGTATAAGGAAAAAAATAAAAACCTTGAGGAGGGAATTCAGGTTTAAACATGGGAGCCTCAGGTATGACAGTATTCCGCAACATCTGCCAATCCAATTCTCTTATAGTCAACAACAACAACAACAACCCCACTTGATTGTTACACATAATTCAATCTAAGATGTAACAGAAACTGAAAAAAAAAAATTAAGAGACACAAACCTCAACCATTTTATTTTGTCTTTTCAAGTAAGACACAATCAGAGAACCCAACACCCTTGATTCCACTATCCTAACAAACAGCTTGAACACCGACCCCGTCAAATGTGGTGCTGCAACAACAAACATCATAGTTTTTGTTGTTGTTGTTTTTAAGGAACAAGTAATCAAGGCTCTAACAACAAAGATTGAATTTTTGCACACATATATGAAAAATGAAAGCAACCCTGTAAATGAAATGGAATTTGAGTATGTGGGTTGACCTTGGATTGTTTCAGGCTCGTACTTGACGGTGGACAAGTCAACGTCCTCTGCCGGAACCATGACACGCATTTTTACCATCTTTTTTAGTACTGAAAAATGAAACCAGAACAAAGAAGTTGTAGCCTTGTAGGTACTTTCAGAGAGGGTTTGAATGAATGAGTTGGCTAAAATTATGGTACTGAAAAACCAAACCAACCAAACCAAAACCAGGTCAGTGACAGTGAATGAGTCGTTGAGAATTGAGCGGAGATTAAATACTGATAACTAATAGTAGTATTTGTTGCTTTCGTACACTGCCGTCATCATTTAGAAAAAAGTGGTACAATGGCACAGTGGTGCACTTAATGCTGCTCTTTACCATTGCCAAATACCAATTTCTTCATGGAAAGTGTTTTCCACGAATGGAAGAGGTAACCAAGGAATTGATTGACTTTTGAGTGAAAAACAAAAAGTGTACAGTAGAGTTTGAGTAAATTGCATAAATTTATATATATTTTTTAAATATAGTGAGTGTTTGGCTTATGTTTTCAAACAACCATTTTCAGTTTTTAAACAATATTACACATATTTTCATACATTTTTTCATCCACTCATATTTTCACAAATATTTTCAAACAATAATTTTTAATTTTTAAACACATATACCAATCGTGCTCATATTTTGATAGTTTGAGTTATTTTTTATATT
>JAPQVW010000165.1:0-38760 GCA_028535905.1 Quercus berberidifolia | reverse complement strand
GAATTGAAACCTCTTCCTTTTTTGAAGTTGGTTAAAAAGGCGCTTATCGGAGAAGCGTGAGTCCAGCACTAGAGTGGTATAGAATGCTGTTGTTGTTGATTCTCATCTTTATGTTAAGACATAAGATTGTGAACATTGAGCATAAAGTTCATAGCTAGACTAGAGCTACCCGGCACCCAACCCGCACCGCCTCGCCTCGTGCAGTTAGTATTCTTTACATCGAATTATATGGATATGCGCTCACTACATCAACTCCGGATCGCCTCGCCCGCAAGGTTTCCACGCACGGATGGCGAGTGGACCACCCGCCGTACTCGCGCGGACGACGCGTGGACCACTCGGTGATAACTCGCTGCTCGCATGCTTGCCTTTCGTTGACAGCGCATTGCCAACGTTCACAAAACGAGGCTCACTGGTTGACCACGTGGTGTCTACCCGGCGACGCCGCGGCGTCCGCATAAGGCGAGGCGGTGCGGGTCGGGTGCCGGGTGGTTCTAATGAGCTATGACCTTAAAGGAGGTCTAAAACAACTCAATAAATCATTTGCGTCATCCTACCTATCACCCCACTCAGTGGTTTAATACCACTTTTAATAAATTATTATTAAAAGACACCAAATATCCACTTCTTGAAATGTCCTACCCTTATCTCAAAGTTACATTACCTTGTATTTTGTTGGCAAATTTTCGCTATAAGCTTCTAAACTGCGTGGATTAAAACAAACTTCCTCCATATCTCTTCATATCTTACGAAGTCTTATCTTGTCACGCAACCTACGAGTTAACCTACTCCGAAATTGATGTTCCTTCGAGCCAACTAGAGCGTTTTTTTCCCTTCGATGATTCGAATAGCCTGCGGACATCCAAGGGACCGACCGACCCTTTTAGGGACGAAGTACAATCGCCCTAAAACACATCGATGTAATGTAGCATCAATAATGACGTACCGGCAAGTTTTGTGCGTTTCCTGTTATGGACGAAGTACTGTTGGCGGAAGGAATAGTCTGATGATGTGTGTCAATGATCTGAGTGGTATAATAAAAGGTAAAAGAAAATGAATCTAGTATGGGCAGGCACAATACCAAAATAAAATTGTTTTTGTTTACTACCGCTGACCTGTAAAAGTTGTCTTAGCTGTACTGCTAAAATGCAACGAATAGGTACGAACGAATCATTCGGAAAATACAATCGAATTGGTAGAATCAGAAATGTATTTATATTAACTGTTGTACAAAAGATCTTATAAAATAATTTACAGTATCAACAGCTTAACTATATAACAGACATTATAAAGTTATAATACATACCCAGGTAGGTATACATTTATTGGGTATGTTTGATGGTACCTAACTATTCATTTTTGCATTTTAAGAACTTAAAAATAGGCCACACTTAGGTTATACATAAGTAAAACATAATCGTACATAGGTAAATTTACATAGGTTACATAGGCTTGCATAGGTAAAAATAAATTGCCCCTAATCGTGGCAATTTATCGCAAAAGCCACCAAACAAAGAAGAAAATTATTGGATCAATTCATCGTATACCTAGTCACTTGAAGACCACTCTTCTGATAGAGGCCAATGTAATACAAATACTATAAAATGTATACAATTAACAATAGCTTGGTCAGTCAATGAGTAGTATAAAAAGACGTATTAATCCATGGAATTTTAAAAGTATCTCATCCACATCTGATCGGATAAGTTGCCATCACAGAGTTTTCAGGTATGTAAACTACCCATAAAGTTTGACCACTATCAAGTAGGTTCTATCATTTTAATCCTAGAGCTCGTATTTTTAAAATAACATCTTATAACCAATATTACATGTTGTAGGAAAGTTATAATTGGATGGTCAGATCGGATGTACGGAAAGGCACGTGTAGTGTTTTGAGGTATACAAGTTTGCTTGTTGCGATTTAATACACTACTTATTACTTTATTATGTCAAGCCTGATCACCCCGTATGCCGAACAAGTTTATTATTGAAATTAATTTATTTTACGTGTACTTTATTGTTTTTATTGTTTATTAATGGTGTTTGATTAAGATATCTGTGACATTTAATACTTATAACCTATGGATTTTTGGGTCTGGCTCAATAAATTAAATTAATTGACTTCCTGAGCCGATGTTAAAGTAATATTTTTGTAACTAATACGCCCTCTTTTTCTAATAAAAAGGATGAAAGATATCGCGAAATGTTGGTGGGCATCAAAAACTCTTGTTTTGGCTTAGATTTGATTATATATAAAAGTACACTTATATGAGTGTACTTTCGAAAACATAAAATTACAATCAAAGAATAAACACAAATTTTATTTACACTTATATCAATTTCCTAAAAATCTAAGCCGTCATCAGAATGTAGAGTGCCCAGAATGCTGGCAGCATTGCCACGTTGAATGGCAATGCTTTCCTACATATATGTGAACTAAATAATATATCTTATGTAACGTCTCTTTTCAATGTGATTATTTTGTTGGTGTGCAATGATTTTTTTCTGTAGTGTAATCGAGCCCTGTTTTATTTGGTCAACTGTACAGCTAACATTCCTTTATCGAATTGCTCGCATTGACCGCTATTTCAGTTTATTATAATGTTGCGTTTTTGACCCCATTTAGGAAATTCCGCGTACATTTTAGATGAATAGGAATGTGACCCTTTCATTTCTTCATTTCCGAGAGTAGTAAATACCTACCTATCTCAATGATTTAGGTCCAGCTCTTGAGGGCTAACCATTCAAACCACTCTCAAATTACTACAGCAATTTTAATTATGCTTCTAATCCATACAATGACAGGATATGTTTTGTTTAGTTTTGTGTGGTTATCGAATTTTGATTTACAAGGAACCTTTGTCAGTTTTTAACTCACCAATTGTTCTATTCAAAATGTTCTATTTTTTAAATTATTTCACATCACTTTTAACTGACTGCGTAAAAAGGAAGAGGTTCTATGTATGTTCGGCTGTATGTAATACAATTTTTATGTATGTATGTTCCTCGATTTCTCGTCAATTATAGACCGTGAAGTGATCCCGTGACCACGACAGTGTGTAAACCTGTCGAAACGTCGGGAAAAATAGTAGTAAATAAACGCGATAAATACCCGTTAAATATTAAAATAATTTATAGATCGAAGTCCTTTTTAAGTTTATTGAAAACAATAAAATTATTCCGATCAGTATTTTCAATAAAAATCTGTGTGATACGATATTTTTTATCGTTGTTCGACGTCCGCTAGTTACATTTTTGCACAAACAAAGCTATTTACCAAGGCTTGAAAAACAGCTAACATAGAAAATCTCTTGATAACACCCGATGCGTTATCTCGTATTATTTAGGCGAAAGTTTAGATTAGTTATCTGAGTCTACTTACTAATTTAGGTAAGTTCCATGCCTCAGTAGTACCAATACCTACAGTAGAAAATTGGTTTTTTCCGCGACTAAGTCCTCATTGTTGTAATGCTGAATACGTCGCGAAAAACAAGTATCTTCAACATATATTTTTTTTACACAAATAATGACTATGATCTTTCCTTGCGTACATTTTATGTCCTTGATAAATCTCGTATAGATGCGGCAACCTTTAATGTCGCGAAAAAGTAACTAACAGTAGGTTCCCTTAGTATACTCTAACTACATCCACGGGTTGAATCGAAGGGGTCGATTTTACACTCGTCCCGCCTCTGAATTATAAACAACGAAAGGAAAAAAGAGATAAGAAAAATAAATAAACAAACAAACAAACAAAGAAAGATAGAAACATAGAAAGAAAGAATGAAAAAAGAAAGAAAGAATGAAATATTTTAATTGTGTAAAGAAATTCAAAAGGCAAGTCGCAATACCAATCACATAAGTTCTTCCTTTAAATGCAACTCATTTTTTCCCAAATTCTACTCCCTCTCTACTTGACCTCATCATAGTTTCATCTCCTGCTCATGTGGCCACGCATGGTCAATGTGAAACAGGAGCTTTCTCTTACCACGACATGTTGTATATGTCATACAATATTCGCCCTCCTAAACCCAAGCCCCAGGTTCTTCTGCAGAGAAATTTTAGTGGAATTAATTTGGAGAAACTACAACTTGATGCGGATGGTGTAGACTGGTCTGAGCTCTTTGATGCTCCGGACGTTGATGACAAAGTAGAAATATTTAGTAGTGTCATTACCAACCTCTATGACAAGCATGCCCCGCTCAGGGAGATTAAGCTCAAGCATCTACCTGCGCCTTGGATCACTCCTGAGCTAAAAGCACTTATGCATCAGAAATGTGTAGCCAAATCAAAACTGAAACGTAAACCAACCGAGTTGAACAAACAAAGATACATAGATCGCCGGAATCACTGCAATAGAGCGTGTCGTGACGCACAACGCCGCTATATCCATACTTCAGTAGAGAACTCCGACCCTGCTAAAGTCCCTGTCCAAGTGCTTATTTTGTAAGTTCAAGGAAATAAAGTTATTGAGTTCTGAGTTCTGAGTTCTAAGGTTTGGAAGTTTTTACGATCTTTAGGAATCGGTAAATCTAAAGAACGTACCAAAATCCCTTCAAAATTTGATCTCAATTCTCTTAACAAACACTTCACCTCCATTTCCGATCTCGATGTTCATCTGAAATCGCAAACTTTGTCTCATCTTTCTTCTACACCGATTCCTGACTACTCACCTTTTCATTTTAGTCAGTTCACGGACTGTGACGTTAAGAGAGCTGTTACTTCTATTTCTTCTAAGGCTATTGGCAACGATAGCATTAGCTGAAATATGATAATCCCCATTCTTGTCCAAATAGCACCCGTCATCACACACATTCTCAACTCCTCTATATCCACGGGCTTTTTCCCAACTGCTTGGAAAGAAGCCCAGGTTACCCCTCTCCCAAAAAAATCTATGCCTGTTTGTTTCTCCGATTTCCGTCCTATATCAATACTTCCTTTCCTGTCCAAAGTCCTAGAACGTCTTGTCCACCAGCAACTAAGCACATTCCTCTCCATGAATAATCTCCTAAATCCTTTTTAATCCGGTTTCCGCCCAGGCCACAGCACCGTATCCGCGCTAGTCAAAATTACTGACGACATCCGCTCTGGCATGGAAGCTGGAAAAGTAACTGTCCTTTGCCTACTCGATTTTAGCAACGCTTTTAACAACGTTGATTTCGAAATTCTCCTTGAAACATTACGCTCTCTTAATGTATCTCCGGCAGTGACTTATTGGTTTCGTAGTTACTTGCACGGGCGTCGGCAGCGTATTCACATTGATGATGAGTGCTCATCTTGGTGCGATATTTCTGCTGGCTTTCCGCAAGGCGGCGTTCTTTCACCTCTCTTTTTGCTATCTTCACTAACTCTATATCTCAACAAATAACTTCATCGTACCACCTCTATGCAGATGATCTCCAAATCTACGCACAGGCTACGGTAGATCAGCTATCGTATGCTATTGCCACTATAAACGAAGACCTAGGTCGTATCCTGGATTGGAGCAACAGGTTTGGTCTAAAAGTGGACCCAGCAAAAACGCAGGTGATCACAGTAGGAAGCTCGCGGATCAACTGGTTCGGATAAACTGGGATAGTCTTCCAATCGTGGTCTTTGACGGGACTCCAGTTGGACAAAGCGAAGCGGTGAAAAATTTAGGTGTCCCCACGATAGAAATCTGTCGTGGGGACCGCAGATATCTGAAATCAGCCGTAGGATGTTTGCTTCAGCGGGTTCCCTTAGAAGACTGCGCAACTTTCTTCCTATTGCCACTAAAATTTCTCTTGCACAATCTCTTCTCCTTCCAGTTCTCGATTACGCCGACTCTGCCTTTCTTGATCTAACTGAGCAACAGCTAGACAAACTTGAGCGCCTGCAGAATGTCGGGATAAGGTTTATATTTGGCTTGCGCAAATATGACCATGTCTCGGAATTTCGCAGAAAGCTCAAGTGGTTACCTATACGGCTTCGCCGAAATTCTCATATTCTATCTCTTCTCTATAACATCCTTTTTCACGCTTCTGCACCCCTTTATCTCAAAGAACGTTTCACCTTGCTACATCATTCTCACGCTCTCTCTCTGCGCTCTTCTGAAACCCTTATGCTACAAGTACCTGTCCACTCTACTTCCTTCTTCAGCCATTCCTATACTGCCCGGGCTGTACAACTATGGAATGCTTTGCCAGTTTCGGTAAGGCGTGCAAAGTCGCTACCAATCTTCAAAACCATGGTAAAGGAGCACTATTTGTCGTGTTGTCACTGAATGTATACCTAAGTTCCTTGGTATATAAGTAGTATATGTTAATATATAATATATTTAATTTTATGTATGTAGTTTATTTCTATGCATTTATGTAATGTAGTATATTTATATGTATTTTATGTATTTTTATTTATAAAATCTACATAAGCACACAGGTCCCCTTGTACAGTCCAATGATCCTATCCATCCAAGGTTGTCTGGTAGAGATCGCTCTTGAGCGATAAGACCGCCAATTGTCACTTAGTGTTTAAGTTGTTTTCTTGTAAATAGTTTCTAATAGATTTAAGTGTGCAATAAAGCATTTTCTATCTATCTATCTATCTAAATAGCTAAATTCAAAATTTTAAAAATAAAGCAAGAATAGCTTAACTCCAATTAAAATTAAATTCGATATAAACACGAATTGCGCATTTATACAAATAATGACAAAATAGAAACACTAGCTGCTGACTGCGGCTTCGCACTCCCTTATCCAGGGTAAAAAGTAGCCTATGTCTGTCCCTGGGACCACCTATCTCCATTTCAAATTTCAATAAGCTCCGTTCAGCCATTAGGCTTGAAAGCGTAACAGACAGAGTTACTTTCGAATTTATAATATTATAATAGATATGGATAATATACTTGGATTTGACCAACATAGTTTTGAAATAGATATTTCACAGAATAGGTCAGTTACCCACCCCATAAAAGTAACTATAACTTATCGACTAACCCACTGCCTGAGATACGGGGCATAATTCGAGTGGCACGGTGATTGATGGTGGCCCCACACGGGATCAGCATGATTTACACCGGCCCCCGATGATTACACGCCTCGATAGATAGATTTATAGTTTGACTTTTATTTTGACGGTCGGATATAGAGAAATGCACTTCTTGTCTATTCTTTTTGGGCATAATTTCTTTGTTTAGCCAGCGCATTACGCGCTTATTGTCAAATGGAAGTCGGAACATCGTCTAGTAAGTCAACAATAACATAAATACATATAAGCGATTGGTGAGTAGTGGTGGCGCGGGGAGGTACCTATTTAAGAGGCGAACCTAATAGATTTGGTTGTCAAAATGGACCTAAATCTTAGTACTCACGGGATCCGCCTGGTAAGAATTTCAAATTACATAAAATCCAGTATAATTTCTTTGGATGAGAAAACGTGATTAAAAAAAATTACGATGTAAAAAATCATGAAAGTGCACTGTTTCGCACATAATTTGGCCGAGATCTCAGGAACTCTGCTGCGGTCTATTGAAATAAGCTTTGTTTTGATTCGTAGGTTATTATTATTACTAATTATTTGGATCCTCTAAGCCAGTTTCTTAATTAGTTGTGTAGTTTTATTGTAATAGACAATAATTTGAATTTTTACGCTTACGTCCTTCCAAAAAGGTATGCTCTGTCCCGCTCCTATGAACGCGAAATCCTAATCCTATCCTATCCGCGCAAATGGTCGAATGGTGCACTCTTAAATTATTAATCTTACTGACAATAGCTGACTGACTCCACAGACCGATTTAAAACTGAAATAGTTTATTTGACACGACACAATATTCATTACAATCATTGTTGTATCTTTAGTTTTTGTTTTGATTTGTAATTATTCCAAAACATTTAAGGAAACTAAAGAACTAAGATTTCGCCCATCTAGCTAGAGTCCTAATAAGTTTCTGTGGTAATCTTATGTTTCTCTTTCGGTGGGCAGCTACCATTATTGACCAAAACAAGATTTTCTGCTCTGTCCACACGTTGGCCGGTCATGGCGAGCCTAGGCTTGTGCAGCTGTCAAATCTGTCATCAGAAACCACGTTTGCGATGACTCAGCCAACACGAGCATAGAACATAATGAGATACACACACAACACATATCACACACACACATGTCTATACTCATCATATGAACATATGATGAGTATAGACATTATGCGTTTGCGAAGTTCGAAATCTACGTTAAGTTTGTCCAAACTTTGTTTCAGTTGTCCTTCCTCTTAACCCAAATAGTTCCAGAACTTTGATTTCCAGTCCAATAAACAAATCTGTCGATTCGTAGCTCGGCGTTTGACTGCATTTACACTGAAAGCGGGTTGTCGGCGGCTGTTGGGTGCGCGTTCAGGGGTCAATTCTGAAAAGCCAATCACATCACAATGACAAAGGAGTCTTAGAATCGTCACTTAGAATACGTGTCTATGGTGGCGATTCTGCGACTACTGTCACAGTGAAGTGACTGGTTCAGCAGAATAGGGCCACAGTATTGATAAACCAGTGACTTGCTTTTTAAGGAGATAACATTAGAATTTTCATCTGCCATAATGTGCGCAGTCAAGATTCTAAGTACTTAGTTCTCACACAAATTGTGTTATATATAACCCAGCAATAATAAAAAAAATCAATCGGTGAATTGGCAATAATTTGTTTGTGAATGTGAGCGAGTTAGTGGACAAGTAATTAATTGAAATTTACAAAAAACCCGACTCAGTCCTCGTTATTTTCATTTTTTTTTCGTCAAATCAGAGGGCTTTAGCGAACCAAATGTATTTAAGAACTATAAAGGAGACCAGAAAAGTATTTTGATACCTCATTTTTTTATGAATATCGCTTTAGCCGTTTTGATGCTGGGAGGTAAGAAAGACTGACCGCCCACCACATAGACATAGTTGAAAAATATAACTCTTGCATTGTAATTAATTCTATATACCACTATTTTCTTATCAAAACTGCTAGTATTTTGTAATGAATTTGCCATGTCTCTATTGTGATCCTGTATAAAATCAGTCCACAAAAGTAGATTCACTCGATGATCAATTGATCAAATCATTAGAAACAACATTTGCGGTGAAGGATTTTACTGCTTGTTCAAGGCTAAACCCGTATTATGAAAGCTTATTCAGTCATCGATCTGTCCTTGAGTAACGCTTATGCCATAGAAAAGCGGATCGGAAACATTATATCGATGACTGAGCAAACTTTCATAATACGGGCACAAGTGACTTAAGACTCGCCATAACTCGGCCAATGACGGCCAACATGTAACTAAACCATACGATTTCTGTGTAAATGAGTTCTTTCCAACAAAATCCTATTATGCAAATATGTCAAAGCTGCTTGTATTGATCGGGAGATATTGGCTTTTGATTCGCAAACAAACGCTGCCTTCTGTTTTAAACGAAGTATTGAATGGGAACCTTGATACGTCAAGAATTATTTATTTTGTCGCTTTGGAGGGAAATGTGCGAGTACCTAATATTTGTAGAGAAAATCTGTGTGCTTTTCTGAAAATTTCTCCTTTGCGCAAAGAAAACATGGTAAGATATTAAGTCCCAATGATAAAACATCAGATGTTGTTTTGCGGCGCTGAAAGCTGAGAAAAGACTACATTTCTTGAAGAAATACATTTACCGTCATTATTATAGCTTATCTTACAGATAATAATAACAGCTTCAACCAAGTCCTCAAGTGGGTATCCGGATAAAACTTACCTTGTAGTTAATCTACCTATCTACCTAATAAAGAAATATTATTTTAGTTATGGACCAATTTTTCCGAAGATTCCCTTCAAATTAATGATCTCTCCACATTTTTACCGAGTTATGGAGAAATAGAAATAGAAACATTTATTTGCAACTCAAGACAAATCAAGACAATAAAAGAAAAAAAACATAATATGGAGAGCCTAGATATGCACTTTTACAGGCTGCCGAATCTGTCACCACTTATGATCATCAGTCTACATCAGTCTACATTAGTCCATTGCTGGATAAAAGCCCCTGGACAAAGGCTCATGAGCCATAGCGCCCTGTCTTCAGCTTGCCGCATCCAGCATCTACCTGCAGTCTTTCGCAGGCCGTCATCACACCTAGTTTAAAGGCGTCTTACACTGTTATCAACTTATCAGTACTCTTTTCCATAAAAAAATATATATAATAAATTGTGTATTAAATGTTGTGAATTCAACAATTTTCTCTCTTTCATTACAAAGAAAAATACTAGATCTTGTATCTTGTACGAGTACTCTGATTTTCGCATTTGGACTCAAGTTGGTCCGTTATGCGTAGTTTGACTGTTGCATAGCCAGCCTAAGGGTGCGTTTCTATTGAAGCGGAGCGGAGCGTGAATTGACCAATCACAGTGCTCAAAATCTCACACACCCGCCCCCACTGTCATTAGCCGATTCCGCTCTGCTCCGCTCCGATCTACTCCGCTTCAGTGGAAACGCACTCTAACTCCGTCCAGAAGCGTAGAATCTTCCTGGGATACTAATAGCTCTATGGAATATTAGATTTACCTTCCTACACGATAATCAATTGCGTTGATCCGGTGAAGCATCTGAGATTCGAGCTTTGTTCGTAGATCTACGGATTACGATATCAGAAGCTTTGCGTTCTGATTGACAGATTCTGATGGAGCTTCGACATCACAAATATTATCGTAGATTACTGTTTAAGGGTGCTCGAACGTCTATCTGGAATAAACGAGCCTATACTTACTGGGTCCTGAATTATAAATATTTTTTTAACCTACTTCAAAAAAGGACTCCTCCTTTTTTGAATTGAGAAATTGAGAACCTTCGTTCTCAATTGTTGCTGTTGTTGGCTGTATGCTTTTTTATGTATGTATTTTAATTCATATTTCCGCCAAACATTATCTGATTTTGATGATTCTTTCACTAATGTATAGAGAATGATTCCGAGGTGTTCCCATATTTTTTTTATTCTCGTGTGATTAGATAAATAATCGCGGAAAACTAAAAAAAAAACAACTTAACCCGTAGAGGAATCACGACTAGCTACAACAATTTTGATGATATCTTCGCCAATCTATCTATCTATAATATAAAAATGAATCGCAAAATGTGTTAGTAAGCGCATAACTCAACAACGCCTGGACCAATTTGGCCAATTCTTTTTTTTAAATGTTCATTGAAGTTCAAGGATGGTTTTTACGGCAAGAAAATCTCGCAATCCGCCCCGGCTTTGCACGGGTGCAATTTAGAAAATGCTAAAGATATACCCGTGCGAAGCCGGGGCGTGTCGCTAGTTGTTTATAGATTTTGATGATTCTTCCATTGGTATAAGGTTGATTAGCGTCGTTGAATTCGGTTTTTAGTTTTTTTAAACAATTATGTAAACAAAGTGATAGCAAAACCAAAAAAATATTGGTGAATAATATTTTTTGACACTAGGAGAAAATCGCAGATGTTCGAAATTTTTGGATTTGAAAACTTTTATTCAAAATTCATTAGTCTCTCGTACGTTTTCGAACTTGAATTTGCATCTTTTTCACCACGCGTCTGAATTTATGCATTCTTGAAGTTCCTGTTCTTGTTTTAGTGTTGTGTCGTTTTAAATTTTTGACAGTCTCGTGTGGGGAACCACAATATTTTCCTTATTTCTGGTATTGTCATTATGAACTTCCCACACTACGCTTCAAAACCAATCATTTCTTGAAATTTTTCGCAAATTTCACAACAATAATAAATTCTCAATAGTAAATTCGTCCGGTGTTCATCCCATGGCATTGATAGGTACTCACGGGATCGTGTTAACATGTTTTATTTCAAAGGCCAAGAGGAAAATACGCTTCTATATAAATCTATACTAATATTATAAAGAGGAAAGATTTGATTGTTTGTTTGTTTTTTGTTTGTTTGCCCGGAATATGCTCCGAAACTAATGAACCGATTTGAAAAATTCTTTCACCGTTGGGTAGCTACACTATCTGCGGTTGATATGGGATATATCATATTTAAAAAAAAATAGGGATCCTTACCAAAACGCCAATAATGTAACCCAAGGTGTAAAAAATTACCTGTTCCAAGTAGCTCGATAGATGACATAGAACATAGAATAGCCACTGGCAGTGAGAAGGAGGTTTAATAACTTTTCGAGTGAATTTATGACCAACTCCTTGAAATTCAAACCTTCTTAGATATAATGAAGTAATTTTGTTCGTCCATGGTCCTTGCGAACTTCATGAAATTGATCTTTCAGGTTTTGTTTTTGACATATTGTTAATCGCTACCTATCAATCTATTTGAATCTACTAATATTATAAAGAGGAAAGATTTGATTGTTTGTTTGTTTGTTTGCCCGGAATAGGCTCCGAAACTACTGGACGGATTTAAAAAATCTTTCACCGTTGGGAAGGTACTTTACTGGGGAGTGACATATGTAGGCAATACTAGCGACACGCCCCGACTTCGCACGGGTATATCTTTTGCATTTTCTAAATTGCACCCGTGCAAAGCCGGGCGTATCGCTAGTGACTTATAAACAGGGATTCATAGCTTTTCGCTCAATGATAGGATTTACTGGCTTTGTCCGCATCATTTTATTTCACCAAAATACATATGGTATTTTGGTGTACAAATAAAGAGAATAAATAAGTAAATAGAACGTGAAAACTCCACGAAAATTGTATTGGTATAGTTCGGGCGCGTTCAGAATCTAACGGAACGATTTCGAACTGGATCAAAACGGTCGGACGTTTTAGTTCGACAAGGTTACATCCATTTTTGACAACAACGCGCGGATTGTATAAAAAGTGCAGGGTAAGGCTGATTTTAGTGTCACGCTGACCATCGGCGCTGAGAGCTCGGCGCGTAGCAATCTGTATGGACACACTGTCAGCGTTGAACGCTCGGCGTTATTCTAAAAGGTTTCTATAGTGTCCATACAGATTGCTACGCGTTGAGCTGTCAGCGCCGATGGTCAGCGTGACATTAAAATCAGCCTTACTAGTTTACGTAATTTAAGTTTTTGTAAAATGCGATTGTCAATAATTTATTTTGAAATTCCCATTATGATCGCACGCGGACTGTAAATAGAATATATGTATGTAATAAACACCAGAAAATTTTTATGTCAAATAAGAGATCATTTCACACATGAAATCGATTACTTCCGACTGGTATTGATATAAATGAGTTGAGCTACCTGTAGATTGTTTGCAATAGTCTGCAGTTAGCTCAACTGTTTCAATTGTAAATACTAGTTCTAATTTGTTTCTATTATTTGATTGTAGTTTTCTTTGTTAATAAAGATGTATGATTAGATTACTTACTACAATAAAAAATATATACATCCCCACTGATTTAGGTGATGAATACCCTGGTACGCTGAAATAAATATTTTTCAGCATTTTTTTCTAAGACTTTGTTGGCGTTATGAACATGTATACCCATGCCAAATTAGGTAGGTATAGCTTTTTAGTACAACGGTTCTGTTCGGCTGTCTGTCCGCGGCTTACCTCAGATGGTCTCTGAGGTAAGCCGCGGACAGACAGCCGAACAGACGGACATGGTGAAACCATAAGAGTTCCATGTTAACTAGGAACATTGAAAGGAAAAGATTCGGATAGATAAGATAAGATTGACACAGATAAGATTGGGCGGCGTTTTCGCTAGGAACGATCACTACCGTGCAACCTTTGCCATCACAAATCAAAGCTATAGTCCTCTACTTTGATCGATCAGTAGCAATTCTGCCTAACATCGCAAGCTGTTGCATAGACCCTTTAAGAAGTTAATAGTTTTAGAAGCTCTGGGTATACAGGAAAGTTTGAGGAACTAATAACCGAAACAACTTTGTTAGTTGTTCTAGAGAAACTTTATGTAGACGTGAGAGAATTCGAAGCGGTTACGGTAAAGAGATGTAAGATACCGGACAGAATTATTGAACATGATTGTTAAAAAAACTAAAAACCGACTTGAACGACGTCAATCAACCTTTATACAACAAGTAGCGATCTGCCCCGGCTTTGCACGGGTGCAATTTAGAAAATGCAAAAGATATACCCGTGCTAAGCTGAGGCGTGACGCAAGTATAGCTTATATCACTTACGAGTAATATAGCTTCCAAACGGTGAAATAATTTTTCAAATCGGTCCAGTAGTTTCAGAGCCTATTTAGTTCAAACAAACAAACAATCAAATCTTTCTTCTTTATAATATTAGTAATACATAATATGTAATGTTTTCAGAGTGCTTTTTAATCGTTTATAACAAATAACAATAAACCACCTCACATTACAAAATGTAAATTTCTAAGCCTTAAGTATTCTCTGGAGCGGTTTCAAATTACGACTTTTAGGCTGTCGGAGTACAAAATTAGGTCCATTGTGTACTAGCTACGTGGCCCTACCTACCTATTGTGTAGGATTTATCATAGAACTAATTTAGGTCCATTATGTGTAAGTACCTATTTTGAGAGACATTATGAAGATTTTAATATGCCAGATAAGTAAATCATGTTTTGGATATAATGTTTATTGATGTACTTATCTTGGCCCAGGGCTTTGGTTACTATTAGTGAAAGAATTTTCAAAATCGGGCTAAAAGGATCATCATAAAATTATTTCATTAGATACAAGAGATACTTACCCAGATACGTAAGTAATATAATAATAATAATAAAGCCCATTTATTTCCTTAATAAAATATAAAACAACAAATATAATGATAAATTGAATAATATGACACTTTATTTGTCCAATAATTAGATAAAATTGAATAGAAAATTATAATACGTATTAAGGACCTCTCATCGAGTGAAGGCCTCATCAATTTTACTCCAAGCTTTTTTGTCTTGCGTTTTGTTTAGCCAGTTGCCAGCCGATTTGTTTAATTCGTCTATCCATCTCTCTTTCGTTCTGCCTCTGGTTCTTATGTTTTGTGGTCCACGTAGTTAAATTTTAATCCATTTGTTTTATTTTTGATATTTTCATTTGAATTTTTTATATATATTTTATTTTATATTTATATAGTATATTTAATATTTATATTTTTTTTTTTATATTTTATAGTGTTTTCCATAACGGGAGCCCATTTCCATTTTAACTTTTTGCAGTGTTTCAAAGCATCGATGACATTTGTGGTTTGCCTTATGTACATATAAGTAATATAACTTAAGTAAAAAAACCATAATGATCTGACCATTTGAGAGGTAAGGACAGTCAGTCTTATTCACACTGAACTGAGTTCTATATTTGGTACGTACCTAATATAGAACTTTGAGTACGAAAATTTGCTATTATCTGTAAAACTCACCTACAATAATTTTCCTATTTCAACTATCAAAAAAGACGTAAAATCAAACGATTTTCAACATAAACCTTTCATAAAACAGGAGAAATAAAAACTTCAACTTCATCCGACAAAAATCGCGGAGTCGGATGGAATAAAAAATATTGCTTTATTTGAAACGCCGCCGACCAGAATCCAGTACGATTGAGTGAGCACACTGTTTCATATTAAAAAGTTTCCTGTGTACGGGTCTACTTATATTATTAAGGGACTTACCATGACCAACTGGCGTATCAAATTGCGGAACTAAGTATTTTTTTCAATTTCTAAGAAATTAAATAAATCCCAAAAATTTATGAATTCGGCGGGACTTGAACCCGCGACCTTCCCTCAGTTCGGGAATGCTCTAACCAACTGAGCTACGAGATCAAGTACCCGACTAGTCGAAAATGTTTGGTACTTCCTTACTGACTCTAGCGCCGTTAGCTCCACCTACAGGGTTCCAATCTCTCAATCGGCTCGTATACCATATACATTTATAAGGTTTTGGAAGCATAACTCTCTACAGCAATATTTGTCGTCGTCTGTACCTACTAAAAAAACAGCAAGCAAATACCTGATTTAACCGTACCTGATTTAACCCTGTAAGAGGTCGTACGCACTAGCAGTTGAACCGCACGGCATTAAAACCGTCGCTGTCGATGCTATCTAATTTATTATTATTATTATTGCGGCTGATTTTCTTCAAAGCTGAACGGAGCGGAGATAAGTTAAATGTCTTATTATATATATATATATATTTATATATATAATGCCGGACAATCCACACAGCATGACCTAGCCCCAAGATAAGCAGACCTTGTGTTATGGGTACTAGATGACTGATACACATCATACAATGTATTACATAGATAGATATTTTTTATTATACATAGTAAACACCCAGACCTCCGGAGCAAATTTCTGTGGAGTGCACAAATAATTGTTCCGGGCGGGAATCGAACCCGCAACCTTCCGCGTCGCAGGCAGACCTTCGCCCGCTGCGCCACATCGGTCGTCGTTAGTTAATTGAATCTCAAATACATGTCGTGATAGTCATTACTATCATGATTAATACTTTTGAAATTACCACTATTATATGCACTATATACAATATAACATTATATGCACCAAACAGCGCATATAATAGTGTTATATAGTATATAGTGCATATAATAGTGCTCTCTCTGCATAGGTTTTGTTGGTCCTGAGCTTTACGCGTCCATTTATTATTGTTAGTAACGTTCAAGTTACGCTAGTTTGAGACCAAGGTATTCGTTTATTTTTCAACATTAGGTATTAAATTACTACGTAATGCTTTGGTGGAAACGCGTACTTGGCTGCAATTACCGTAACTTTTCACTTTGTTTAAACGCTCAGACGTTAACATGTAAAACGCTTAGAACGTCTGAGACGCATCTAACGATCGATTGATTTTTAGCGATTATCAAAAAAGAGATACCTACTTGGTCTAAATCGTTATTTGAACGGCTCACACGTTGCATCTTAAGTTTCAAACGATAAAATTAGAGGTTTTAGACGCTGTTAATTATCTGTCATTGTTACTGTGACATCTGGTATTGCTTTTGAAGTTTATGGTAATACGAATAACGTTTCAGCGCACAGTCTCAGACGCTAATAGCGTCTCACACGTTAACGTATGAGCGTTTAGCCAAAACGAAAAGTCACCGTAATTGAGGCCCTGTTCATCTCTCGCTGCTAGAGCTAACCACGCGTTTGAACTGCTAGTGCGTACAGCTTTAGACACTTGACATCTGTCGCCTAATCTTCGATTCTAAAGGTCATTAACAATGTATCAACACAAACTTCAAAGTCACGTTCGAATTCAAAATGGATCTACGTTACGTGCCATCTATAAGCAATGATGTATTCTAGTTACTATACGCCGCCCGGGCGTTATTTTTCTTTTTGACAGCTCGAGTAACAATCAATTAGTCATGTCCTAATGTTTTATCGATTCTGTTTTTAATGACCATCGATTTTATTTTCGTAGAAGCTGTAATCGATTTTTTTTTTGCTCAACATTTTGTGTTACATTTGTGTTTTTTTTTGTTTGCTCAACAGTTTGTGGACAGACACACTCAGGAGTATAAATGACTTTTTTTATAGTCCAATTAATCACGCACACGTCACACAAGTCGACTAAGGGAATCTACCAGAAGAAGGGGAAACCTTCCTCTGGTAGATTCTGGAGATAAAGTCGACTTAGGGAATCTACCACAGGAAGGGGAAACCTTCCTCTGGTAGATTCTGGAGATAAATTCGACTTAGGGAATCTACCAGAGGAAGGGGAAACCTTCCTCTGGTAGATTCTGTAGATAAAGTTGACTTAGGGAATCTACCAGACGAAGGGGGTTTACCCTTCCTCTGGTAGATTTCCTAAGTCGACTTTTACGACATCCACGGGAGCAGTTGGAGGGGTTAGTGCTGCGATCGCCCAGGCTACACTTTGATGTGTAAAACATACCAAGAGAGTTTAATACCAACACTCCGTCCACGCATTTATTTTCTTCTTGACATATGTATGCCTATGAAGTTCTCTAGTTGTTCACAGGTGAATGAATGATAGACTGAATGAAATAATGCAATATTTCATAGATTTTGTTACGTTTTACCCGACCAAAGGAGGCTTATGAGTTTGGCACCCTATGTCTAGAAAAGGACTTTATTTGTTGTATTTTTAACTCTACCTGCAGGCCTAGCATAGCGTTTATTGTCTAGGGTAGAATAGAGAATAATAACGTCACATCGTCATCGAATGCGCAAAATATTTGAAATTCATTCCTTCAACTTCAATAATTTACGCAATGTATGATGATACGATTTCATTTTTGACTATTCTACCCTAGACAACAATCGCTGTGCTAGGCCTACTGCACTGCGATCACCAATCCGTCTGCCAAGCGTGGTGAATATGTCAAAAATCCCTGATTTGTTTGGCCAATCAATCAAATCAAATTCATTTGTTTTGCGAAACATGAGTTACAGGGATGTTAAATTAAAAATATAACGAGTACTGCCATGATCAGCTTAACAGCATGGAAAGTCAGGATAAATAATGTCATTTTATATTAATTAATTCTTTGAAATGAAATGATCTTTATTTGAATATCAAAGTAGATAGATAGATAGAAAATACTTTTATTGCACACTTAAAACTACGAAGCAAATTTACAATAGAAACAATTAAGATATAAGTGACAATTGGCGGTCTTATCGCTCAGGAAGTACCTAACAAGTAAAGTATCTAACAAGAGCGAACCCTAAATAATTGTAGCGCCCTGACAGGGTTTTTATGTGTACCCATTATGACTACCTACACCTAAGACCAATACCTGTATACATAAAATCACAATAAATGATATGAATATGAATATGAAAATATAGTAAATACAATGTCAATATCTAAATACTAATGAATTGGCTTATTTTAAAATTTGTCCATCAGATATTCATTAACATTGTCATAAGCCTTCTCAATTAGCAATTGTCTTAATCTATGTTTAAAAAAAATAATAATATTGCTTTCTTTTATGCTTGTAGGTAAGTGATTATAAATACGAAGTGCCATACAACATATGTTCTTATTAAAATATGCCGAGTTATTTGGAGGGCAATAAACTTTCTTCTAATGAACATAACTGCCCTGTACATTGTTCAACAGTAGACATATGTGATGAGACATATAAGTCCCTGAGTTTCATTGGTTCGAATGTAAACTTAGTGGCGTCTCGTACGCTGTATCTGCATACATAAACTGTACACGTTTGGTATAGGAACTATAGGTATCGAAACGTATGTACCGAAACCGCTGTAATTCAGCTGATACCAAACCAAATTAAGGACCCTGACTTTGAGGCGACAATTTCGATGTTTTCGGATCCCATGTTTTGAATAGTATCTCGGGGTTCAAGGTATTTTGTAGGGTCAAAGGATTTGCATGCGTTGAATTTGTTCAAATGTAATCTGTTTTCTTTTTACCCGCGACGGAACGGAGATGGTATAATACGTTTAGGGTCAGATGTTGTTTTTTTGTGTGTGTGTCTGTGAGCAATTTTTTATCCTTAAACCTTTTGGTAGAATACTTACTCCATCTTTTTAACCGACCCTTTTTTCGAAAAAGGAAGAGGTTCTCAATTCGGCTGTATGTTTTTTTTTACGTGTGTATTTCATATCTCCGCCAATAGTTAACCGATTTTGCTGATTTTTTCTCACTAATGAATAGAAAATGATTGTGCGGTGGTCCCACAAAAATGTTTTTCCCGAGGGATTTGTATCTATCCCGGAAAACTTAAAAGAACAGTGGCATTTGACGTCGTTGAAGTCGGTTTCTAGTTTTTTAAAACATTTAAATTGTTATTTAACCTCAAGGTCTGTTGGAATTGGGCTATTTATTAATTGATTATTATTATTTTTGTTCATGGACATACTGACATAGCCTTTGGACATCATTAGTCGTGCGTCTAGTGTGAAAAGGTAACAATCAAAATAATTATACTGGACAGATCGTCTAAGCGGTCTTTGACCCCTTCTTTAAATACCGTCTCTTTCTATGTAAATGTGACCATTACCACTTCTTTTATAATTACCAGAGGGTAGAGGCGCTACAAGGAACTTAATGTAATGGAAGGTACAATTTTTCTATAATTTTTGTAAACTATGCAAAACTGGAAAGAGCTTTACTTGGAGTTTCTCTGATGGATAGTATTCGTAACAAATACATCCGACAGAGAACGAAAGCTATCGAAATAGCTCAAAGAATTAGCAAGCTGAAGTGACAGTAGGCTGGCCATATCTCGCGAAGAGCTGACAACCACTAGGCTAAACGTTTTTGAGTGGATACTGCGACTCGGCAAACGAAGAGTAGGACGCCCTCCAGCCAGGTGGGATAACGATCTGCGAAAGACTACAGTCAGATGCTGGATGCGGCAAGCTGAAGACAGGGCGCTACGACGCTCATTAGGGGAGGCCTATGTCCAGCAGTGGAGTAATATAGGCTGATGATCATGATGCAAAACTGACACTAAGATTTCATAGCTCAGTTCTCTTCATTAAAACGTCCTTCTTCTCTTTGCCAGCCAGCTACTATCAGCAGGTTTTCAATAGAGAGTTTTCTAATAAAGTTATTAATTCACAAAATCCAAATTTAAAAATCCCTAGTGACATCAAAGATTTACCTTTGAAAATATTTATAAAAAAGCTAAAACTATGGCTTATTGAAAGGGCGTTCTATAGTGTTAAGGAATTCATGGACTTAAAATTTATAAATTAGTAGGTAATTCAGATTTTAACATTTATTTTCAGTGAATTATTTTTAGTTTAACTTTTAAGAAATTTTGCATGCCGATGTGTTTCGGTGAAGTATGTGACACTATCCTAATATTTAAGACCTTGTACCTTTGACCATATTTCCTGCAATAAATGAATTGAATTGAATTGAATTCTATACCTACTATTTATGCCTCTCCCGCACAGGCGCGATTTTATCTGTCAATAATATCGCAATGTGATATTGCAATAATGCGTCTCGAATCCCATACATTTATGATGGCGATAATATCGCAGTATTGTGTAAGATCGTATGCGTCCTTTTTTTTTGTTTTTTTTTTTTCGCCTATGAAATTCATTTACGAATAGACTGGTCTGGGGGGACCAGAATTATGTGGACTCGACGCCCTGAAAAGGACGTAATACCCACTAAAACCTCTCCGGTGACCCTCTCTCGCCATTTTTGCCGAACCACGGGAACATTAAACCAACCGCAGCCCGACTGGCGTTCTCTCTTCCTCCCATACATGGCCGGCGAGCTCACCATTCCACACACTCGCCGAGGCCATTCATCCGTCACATTTCCTCCCCCCGATTAGGACACAGACAGGACAGACGCAGTTGAGACCGTGAATGTCGACTTCCGTCCCGATATTGTACATTTTGTATTAGGACGCATACGATCTTTTTTTCAATTAAAACAGATATCGCAATATCGGTTGCGATAATATCAACCGATGAAATCGCGCCTGTGTGGGATACGCTTTATTGATACTTCAGAGTCAGGGCCAGCAGTAACGAATGAACTAACAGTACCTGTTTAATCAAGTTAAGACTACCGGATTGTGTTCAAATCAATTTGTGCGATCTTCGCTGTCTCCCTCGAATTGTGGGGATTAGAAAGGGATAAGATACGTGCGTTGATCAGATTGGTTGGGGAAGACTTTCTGGGGATCATTGTCTTTTGTTTCGATCAATGGAAAATTTTCCGCGTCGAGCAAAATTTCCTTCGAAAGCTTTCGAAATTTACGGTCGCTGTCTACATTACTACCTTTAACTTAATAGGTACCTAATATAAGCTACGCATTTTGTGGGACAAAATGTAGGTCATCTACATGTTAATCCAAGTCTAGAACTACATCTATGCAAAATTTCAGCTGGATAACAGATCCGGCTGACATTCTGAAATAAATAAATATTTTTTTTAAAGTAGTTTTTGCGTGCAGGTTTACCTAACATCTATCCAAAGATCCAACTAGTTGATGCTGGATGAGGCAAGATGAAGACAGGGCGCTATGACGCTAAATAGGGGAGAAATATGTCCAGAAGTGGGCTATTTATGTGCTGATGATGGTATAATCTCTGTGCGACAATCTTGGCATATGTTTCAACTTCAACTTCAACTTCTTGTATCTGGCTCTGCGTCTAGTTTGACGCAATTCTGCCAATGACTGTCTCATGATAACATCGCAAGCTTTTATTGGAGTGTGCCTTCGTGAACTTAGAAGTATGCCATATGTTTCAACTATTGGTGGTTCAATGACATGAAATGAAATTCTTTATTTAAAACTAGCGATTCGCCCCGGATTCGTACGGGTGCAATTTATAAAATGCAAAAGATATACCCGTGCGAAGCTGGGGCGTGTCGCTAGTATAGCCTATGATACTCCCGAGTAATGTATCTTCCCGACGGTGAAAGAATTATTCAAATCGGTTCAGTAGTTTCGGAGCCTATTTCGGGCAAACAAACAAACAATCAAATCTTTCCTCTTTATAATATTAGTATAGAAGAATAGCAGCACAAACGTAATAATTTAGTTATGTATGTAAAAGTCAACAATAAATAAAAACAACCTACTGAATGATAATTTTATTTTATTTTGCATAACGCATTGTTTTATAATTAGCAAGTTTAAAATTATTATTTTCTGTGTCAGACTTAATTTAGTCAATGGCTATAAACTTTAAATAAATATAAGATTAGGAGAAATTGTTCCCAGTTTGAGCCAGTTTATCAGAAATTGAGTGGAGACCGCGACTCGGCAAACGTAGTGTAGGACGCCCTCCGGCCAGGTGGGATGACGATCTGCGAAAGACTGCAGGCAGATGCTGGATGCGGCAAGCTGAAGACAGGGCGCTTTGGCGCTCATTAGGGGAGGCCTATGTCCAGTGGACTAATATAGGTTGATGATGATGATGATGATCAGAAATTAATGGGATCAAGTCCCGCTTACATCATAGTGAAGTTAGGTATACATTATCTACTACTAATGTAAGTGTAAAACTTTTTATTACTTTATAAAAACAGAAAATTTCAACTAAATAATAGATACAAATTACTACTAGTATTTACAATTGAAACAGTTGAGCTAACCGCAGACAATCTAGAGGTAGCTCAACTGATTTATTACTATTGGCTATTACTGAAAAACATGATAAATAGAAGTTGTTGATTGTAATGAGAAGCTGTGTGTGAGACGCCGAGAATAGGCAACCTCTCACGTGAGACGTTGGGAATAATTTTTGTGAGACGTTGGGAATAGGCACGCCTCCACTAACGCAATAGTTTATATTCCTTTACTTTTATTTTAAATAGATATATTTACGGTTTACCTTTTCGCTCTACATGTTTTGCTTGAAATATTAAATATAACTTATACAAATAGGTTGTGTTACAATCAAGTTTTAGATCTACATTATTTTAAGATTTTTATATTTTGTGGTTATAATATGGTTTTTACATCTTAATAAACAAAATAAAAAGAAGAAGATGATACTTAAGTTTTTGTAAGACATTGCAGGTATCATTTAAAGTAAGTCAGACTACAGAACCAACGATAAAACCAGTAGACCTCTAAAATCTCATTCTGTACTTTCTACGCATCAATTTACCTATAAATTTAGCTTTTGAAGTCACTCGCTACTGTAAAAAGCTTTTTGGCACATTATACAGTATCTTAAAGAAGCAGAAAATTCACTTGGTCACTCTTACTTTACCAGATAATTTGATTGTGTTGAAAAAAAACTAAAAACAGACTTCAAATTCCTAAAAATTTACACTGTTTCCTAAGTTTTGCGGGATAAATACTAATCCCTCGGGAATAAAATTATTTATGGTACCATCTCGGGATCATTCTCTATACAATAGCAAAAAATTCATCCAAATCTTTCCACAAATTGACAGAGAAATTGACAAAAAAACATACATACAGACAAACATAGACCCTCCTACATTTTTTGAAGTATGTTAACAAGGCTGTTAATGTGTGCTCTCGAATCCTCTTCACACTCAACATCAGTCCCTATGCTAGCCCACTGCCAGCAGTGAATTAGCAAACCTATGTATGTCCAGACTTAAGGTTGCGGTTCGCGCCGCGACCGGAGACCGAGACCAAAACTAGAGACTGGAGACCGCGAGCGGTACTTGTAATTTAACTTTGTACGGGCGCCAGTTCGCGCGTGAGACAGAGACGCGAGACCGAAGGCAACGAGACGGTCACCGCCGCCCCAGAGGAAGTAGCGGAGTAGTATAGGTCTCTGTCTTTGGTCTCGGTCTCCGGTGGCGGTCGCGGCGCAAACCGCAACCTTTACAATACTTCTTCTCTGTGAGCAACCCATTATATTCTGTGCTATCATTACTTCACCCTTGATGGGATTATGTGGCATTTGCCTAAGTACATAGGTTTGAGGATTATAACGATCGACATGTTTCCTAAAACGACCTATTTATTATGCTGTAAGTACATTATAAAGGTGCTGGTAATATCGAATATTAATAGATGTTTTGGTAGTGTTAGTCTATAATATTAATATTTTAGGCTTATTATGTAAATGTAGGGTTGTAGTATGTAGTAGGATGGTTCGAGAGGCGATTGAGATCAAAAAACACCCGAATTTTAATCGAGAAGATGGTTTTCGTCTTTCTTCCGCGTGGAATCCTGTAATTAAATAAATAAATAATGCCGGACAATCCACACAGCATCATCTAGCCCCAAGCTAAGCAGAGCTTGTGTTATGGATGACTAGATATGGTGTACTAGATGACTGATACACATAATATAATGTGTTACATAGATAGATATTTTTTATTATACATAGTAAACACCCAGACCTCCGGAACAAATTTCTGTGGAACGCACAAATATTTTGTTCCGGGCGGGAATCAAACCCGCAACCTTCCGCGTCGCAGGCAGACCTTCGCCCGCTGCGCCACATCGGTCGTAATTAATAAATATGTGTGCGTCGTGATTTGACTGTACTGCAGTCGGACACGGTCAGTGTAGTGTGTCGTAATGTGAACTTGGACATTCCTGATTCTGAAGACGAATTGAGGGTAGTCGTGGAAACTGCCGTCAATTCTTAGCTGTAACTCTGAGAACATTCAGTCGCCCCGTGACCACAATCGCTGTAACGCGATGGAAACGTAGGGGAAATAAAAACAAGGTACGCGATAAATATCCCGATTAATATTTATTATGTAAGGTAGGTAACATCAGCATCAAAAGTAATTGATCGTTAGTGATGTTAAAAGTACTTAGACCATAACTTAAAAAGCAGTAGCAAAGTACCGTTTTGATTTTTGTTGTTGGAAATACAATTAGGACTATACAATATTTGTTGGAGCAGTAGCGGTCGCGGTGCACCAATCGACTCTTCCAAATCAGCCCGTGGATATCGTAAGAGGCGAATACGGGGACCTACAAGAAGTGCAGCAGCTTCTTTCTGTGTATTTTTAACATCTCTACTGCGATCACCAATTTGCTTGCCAAGCGTGGTGTTTATGGCAAAAGCCTCCTAGTTTGGAGGTGGCATGTTCAACAGTGGACGCAAGAGTAGAATAGAATATAATTTAGTAGAATAGAATGTAATGGAATGGAATGGAATAGAATAAAATAGAGGAGAATTGAATAGAGAAGAATCAAATAGAATATAATAGCATTTATTTCGACACACACGTACCTACACAAAAACAAACAAAATTAAACAAAGAACATGTAGGTTTAAAAGCTGTTTGATGTTGTTGTACTGTCAATACAATAATTTTCATTCATCTTTCGCGGGAACAAAAAGATGGTGTGATATTATGAGGTGAGTCGAATCAGACCCCTGAAGATCTGACCGCTCTTGTCAGAGCGGTTGTTTGGCCTCATGATGTGTCTGACGATTGATCACAAAAGTCTAACTCCTGAAGAAGACACCGTAAATGAATTCTAGACTTTCTACTTTAGACTACACCAGACCATTTCTGTCCTCCTAGCTGAATTTCGGCCACGGTGGCAAGTCGCAACAGAGACTAGCCATGTGCATTCTCTATTTATTCTCTCACTCTTACAATCCTTTTGATTGGACGGCAGACTGACACGACCGGGAAGAGGTCAGGCGCAGGATCGACTGCATGTGCTTTTAAGGCACAGGGGTGAAACCGCCAACTTCCTGACTTGATGCTGCTACTATGAGTTTTTTTGCTAGAAAAATTCCCGGGATTTAAACACTGCAATATATTATCAAACCTTTGTTCTCTTGTTTAAAAAGAAACAGTATTCAAACCACGAAAAAGTCACAGCAAGAAGTTTTCATACTAAGAAATAAAACAAAAGTTGCATTCTGGCAACACAGAACGCTGACAGTCTAAATTACGAGTACGATCCGAATTCTACAAATAAACTCATTGCCATGTAGATTTAATTCACTTGAAACTGCGGCCAGAACAAAGATTTGCAAAAACAAGAAGTATGACAAGCTGGCTCGTTTTTAGGGTTCCGTTCTTAAAAGCTACAGTTTTGTCCTACTGCTTACTTGGTAAAAAGTGGCTGTGAATTGACATCCACGATGGTCTGTTTGTTAAGGCGTTACCCTGACCCAAATAACGCCGCCACCTATTTTATCTTATTATTACGGTAAACAAAGGAATTAAAAAAAATCTGTATTTTGTTTTTGCAAAGCTTGGTTTAAGTTCTGGCCGCAATTTCAAGTGAATTAAATCTATCGATTTTTTATCTATGATAGGTATCCCTGTCCTAGGCTTTTTTTTAAATATCAGTAACAATTTTATTTAGAATAGTTTAGGCAGAGATGAGAAAACAGTGTTTGGTTGCCAAAAACATCAACTTCGCATCTCTACCTAAACTATACAAAATAAAACTATTAAGGAGGCGTTAATAAACAGCTTATGTTGGGTATCATCCAAATCATTGCGCCAGCGTTTTCTGGCCTGCCTGGGTCTGTCCTTACTTTAGGAAGCAATCCGTAGCTACGTTGGTCCATCTCTCAATAAAAATGTGTCTCTGTGGTTATCTTACGTGTATACGGCGTGCACCTAAAATTGTCTGAAAATTCCTAAATGCCTGGTCATGGAGCAATTACTTATAACGCGATATTTTCCATGATTTGTGGTGTTCATAACCATATTTTAAACTTAGGATTCCATGAGGTTTTCATGAAAAGGTTAAACTTTTAAAACCATCAATTTTAAAAGTTTAACCTTTTCATGAAAACCTCATGGAATCCTAAGTTTAAAATACACAACTCACTCTTGTAAGATATTCTGCATTTAATAGTTCAACTGTTCGATTTTCAAATGAAAATGTACGCTGGCATTGCTGGCCGCCTTGACAAAATACTTAGGTATAAAAGACAATCGCACCAGCAGCTCCCAGTAACTTACCCATAAAATAAGGGTTTCCAATCGTATTCCTATTTTGAAATTTTAAACTGGTTTTATGCTGAAAAAGTTTATTTAGAGAATCTATATAATATATCTGTAATAAAATCAAACCAAGACCGAAGACCACCAAGATCTGAGTATGAGATTAATATTATTTTTATATTATTATTATTATTCTATGACATAATTATTATTGATTAATTTATTATTTTAATTGTTAATCGTAACATCTTTATATACTTTAGTATATTTTAAGGTGTATACCACTACCTACTATTTCACTTATAATTTTATCTTTTACCAATAAATGAACCATTGAACCATTTACTTTTGAATCTTTTTGACTATAATAACATAAACTTACATAACCAAAAGTTTCCATTTACATTTGTTTCCATTATTTCACGCATTTATAAACAACATCCCTAGCCTTTGTTGAAAACAATTTATGAATAACATGAAAAACATATTGTTTCAAAACAAAAGTTCCGTACGCACTCTCAAAACCAACAAGCATTTGCTCAGGCATACTGATATGGAGTGAGTTATTGCGCATAGAGCAGTAACTCCTTTGCAACAAGTTGGCTATAAGTTTTACCTTGGCGGCCAACACTAACACTCGAATAACTCAATAGGGATTTTCGTGCACCAATGCAACAACGTACACGTTGGCGTCTTAATAAGTTTCAGTCTTAGTAAGGTTGTTTTCAATTGTTCAATCTCAGTGATCATTCGATTTCCCTCGAGATCAGTTGTGTCACACGCAACCGCGCGTGCCGATTGTGCAAAGTGCTAACGCATCATAACAAACGTCGCGCCCGACACTGCCCGATCGCAATGACCTTGCTAGATCATCACGTTTAGGCATGTTCACCGACGACATCGCATTTTATTGTTAAGGCGAAGCTAATTTCATGCCGTAACAATGAATACACCGCAAAAAATATCTATCACGCTAAAAACGGACACAGAGCGACTTTTGGCCGAAGAACATAATAAAGTCGTACAACGCTATCACGAAGAAAAAGAAGAAAGAGAGAAACTTGAGAGCCTTGTTGGAGACCTCAAGAACCAAATTAGTATTCTACAACAGCAGCTGAAATGTTTTGTAGATACCACTATAAATCCGTCAAAATCACCATGCATGGAAACCTCTAACGCACGTATTGAATACAGCACGGACGAGGAGGAGCTAGCCCGAGAAACGGAATGGTTGAGAGTAAAGTCCAGGAAAAAAAGGAAATTGAACTCGTCGCCGGAACTCTCACCTGAAACTAAAACACCAACAAAAGAAAAAGAAAAGAAAATTCCCCAACCACCACCAATCATAGTAGATGGTGTGGAGAACTTCCAGAACTTCTATGACTTCCTATCCATGGAACATGCTACTGGAACCTTTAACTTAAAAATGTTGAATGGTAAAAGCGTGAAAGTGAATGCCTGTAATGGTGAAACCTATCGTACCATAACCAAGGCATTGAACGAAAATAACTGCCTTTGGCACTCCTATGAAAACAAACAGGAGAGACCCATAAGAGTTATGGTCAAGAAACTGCCCTCTACTTGCAAAATAGAGAGAATATTTGAAGACCTGAAAAACAAGGGACTCAAGATCGAAGCGGTAGTGAATAAATTGAGTTGGAAAACTAAGGAGCCACTTAACATGTTCACGCTCTCTTTCAGTAACGAAGAAGAAATTAAAAAGATCTACGGAATCAAATATATACTGGGATGTGTGGTTGAGATTCAGCCTCTCCGAACCACAAAACTGATCCCCCAGTGTAAAAGATGCCAGGGGTATGGACACACGCAAAAGTACTGCGCTAAGGAGCCAAGGTGTGTCAAATGCAACCGGCAAACACTTGACTCCGAACTGCACGAAACCAATTGCGGAAAAACCGAAATGCGTGCATTGTGGGGAGCCACACCCTGCAAGTTACAGAGGCTGCATAATAGCCAAAGAAATGCAAAAAATGCGGAACAAAATAGTAAAGACACCACCTGCCACAAGACAACAGCAAGCCCCAAGAGACAGAATACCGCTCTCACAGCCCAATACTACAAGTCGCATACCACATGCGCCACCACCGCCAGCTTTAAACAAAAAGGTATCTTTTGCCCAAGTAACTGCTGGAAAACCTGCAACAACCCAGAGCAGTGAGAAACAAACCGGTCAAAGCGACAAACTGGACGAAATCTTAAAGTTCATGAGTAGCTTCGATGAACGTTTGAAGAAAATTGAAAGTGGCACCAAAACAGCTATAAACAAACATTCAAAATGATTGGAAACCTAAAAATAATGGCCTGGAACTGTAATGGACTATCGAAACATCAACAAGAACTGCAAGTAGTCCTAGATCTAAACAACATAGACGTGTGTCTCTTATCTGAAACACATTTTACAAATCAATCTCAAATTCAACTTAAAGGCTATAAAGCTTACTTCGCACTACACCCATCTAATAAAGGAAGAGGAGGCAGTGCAGTCATCGTAAAGCAAAATATCAAACATCACAAGCTAAATAAATATGAAGAGCCGGATATCCAAGCTGTGGCAATTTGTATAGACACCAAACGATACTCGCTCACAGTAGCAGCAATATATTGCCCTCCCAGACACATATCAAAACAGAAACGTTTGTAACCTTCTTTCAAACACTAGGTGAAAAATTCATCCTAGGGGGTGACTTTAACGCCAAAAATACCTACTGGGGCTCTAGACTAACCAATACAAAGGGAAAAGAGCTAATGAGCGCAGTAAGAGAAGAGAAATGTGATGTCATCTCAACAGGGCACCCTACGTACTGGCCAACCGATCCACAAAAAATTCCTGACCTCATAGATTTTTTTGTGTACAAAAATATATCACCAAATTATCTACAAGCAACGCAGAGCTACGATATGAACTCCGACCACTCTGCAATATACCTTGAAATAAGCGAGAGGATTTTATATATTGCAAGAAATCCAACATTAGTAAATAAAAATACAGACTGGGAAAAATTTAAGATTGACTTGGATTCTAAAGTAGAACTAAAAGTTCCACTGAAAACTCCCGAGCAACTCGACCAGGACTTAGAAAAGTTCATAAAGCTTATACAGCAAACTGCATGGAAGCTACACCTGCCATCAAATCAAAAAGAGTTAAGAATGTCTATCCTTTAGAAATAACACTGCTTATCGAGGAAAAGCGTAAACAAAGAAACCGCTGGCATCAATCAAGATCTCCGCAAGACAAAAATAAATTGAATTTCCTTACAAAAAAACTTCAAAGGCAAATACAAAAACACAACAGTGACACAACAAATAGATACCTTCAAAGTCTAACCAATGATCGCAGTACAGACTACTCTCTTTGGAAAGCTACAAAGAACATGAAACGACCCATTAACCAGATCCCACCAATAAAAACAGGACCCGGGGAATGGGCCGTTAGCAATGAGCAAAAAGCTAAGGTGTTTGCTGAACATCTAGAAAGCATCTTTAAGCCAAATGAAGGCCAAGAAAACTGTAACCCTGATATAGCCGAAATCTGCGAAAACCTAGATATAAAACTTGTCTCACCTAGAGAAGTGTGGCGGGAAATTAAACAAAAAATAAACACAAGAAAATCTCCTGGGTTTGATCTTATTTCAGGAGAAATATTACATAATCTACCAAAAAAAAGCGTTAGTTAAACTAACGTATCTAATAAATGCTTCATTTCGACTGAAATACGTACCGGATCTATGGAAAATTGCGGAAGTAATAATGATCGCAAAGCCAGGAAAATCACCTCAAGAGACTACATCCTACAGACCAATCTCTCTGCTACCAATTATGTCAAAGCTATTTGAAAAGCTATTCTTAAAAAGGCTTAAACCATACCTAGATAAAAAGAAACTCATTCCACAGCATCAATTTGGATTCAGAGAACAACATTCTACATTAGATCAAGTACACAGAATAACGAATCTATTGAGAAAACACTAGAAAATAAAGAAGTCTGTACTACAATATTTCTCGATGTTGCACAAGCCTTCGACAAAGTATGGCATGAAGGCCTAATAATGAAGTTACATAGTATATTACCAATAGAATACGTAGAAATAATTAAATCATATTTAGCTAATAGAGCCTTTAGAATAAGGCAAGAGGATTCTTTCTCTGAACTAAAGGAAATCAAAGCAGGGGTGCCACAAGGAAGTGTATTGGGTCCGGTCCTATACCTTTTATATACTCATGATATCCCTGAACATGAAAACAACACCATCGCAACTTTTGCTGATGACACTGCTATAATAGCCACAGGAAGAACGCATGCAGAAGCAGCCGAAAAGGTTCAAGTTGCGGTTGATAAAATACACAACTGGACCAAAACTTGGCGTATAAAATTAAATGAATCGAAGTCAAGTCACATAAACTTCACAAATAAAAGAGAACAATATTATCCAGTTTTCATCAACGGGGCCATCATACCATGCGGAAATACAGCGAAGTATTTGGCATGACTTTAGACGCGAAACTACGCTGGAAAACCCACGTCAAGAAAAAAAAAGAGGAGCTAGAGATCCGCTACAAAAAGATGTACTGGCTGATTGGAAGAAATTCTACTTTAGCAGTACATAATAAACTCCTATTATATAAACAAGTCCTAATGCCAATATGGACCTATGGAATACAGCTCTGGGGTTGTACCAAAAAGACAAATGTAGCCATCATACAAAGATTCCAGAACAAAGTACTCAGGTCAATTGTTAATGCTCCCTGGTACGTAAGAAATGACGACCTTCATCGGGACCTGAATGTGGAATTCGTCAACACAGTAATACAAAAATACGCAGAGGCTCACGAACACAGGCTTCATCACCATGTGAACGTCGAGGCGATCCAGCTCCTCGACAACACGGACATAGTGAGGAGGCTCAAAAGAACAAAGCCTTTTGAGTTAGTGTAATGATAATCATAGTGTACGTGCATAAGTGCTTTTTTAAAGAACACATTAACAAAGTGTCTTCCCCTTAAATAGAGACAATAAGAAAAGTGCCAATGGGCACGTTCTTAGAAATATGTTTTTATAAAAGTAAGTTAAAACTAAATTACCCATTAGCCAATTCTGTGGCTAGATTGTAATTTTAATCTAGTGTATTTAACATTAATCTTATTGTGTACGCTAGTCAATAAAAAAAAAAAAAAAAAAGTAAGGTTGTTTGTATTTGCTAGCTGAGCAAAACTTAGTGTGATTTACATTCGCTTTAATTATCTCTGCCAATAACAGTATCGTCTAAATGTTATAAAAGAAAACTCACGCTGTGTATATATGTGGTGTGCATATATGGGTGTCTCCCTCTGATTCCTAATTAGAACTAGCGTAAATTTATGAACAGCTGAATAAAGTTATGTATTATTCAGTAATTTCACGAGTTCCATCAGGCAACCCAATGAAAATTATGCCACTTGGCGGTCCGCAATTCCCGCAAGCGCCACCGACCTTCAAAAAGAGTTTAGTCTAAACTTTTGATATCATCGTCCCCTGCGTCATTAGCTAAGTATTATCAATCCATTATGAATGTGAGCGGGTTGGCTTCTTGAAAACTACCTTGTTTGTAGTGCAAGAAACCAACTTTCACATTCATAATGAATTTATCTGCATATTTGCTGTTGCAGATTTGCATACAAAATAAGGTCTTAACATGACATGACAGAACATAATGAACTTTTATCCATATAAAAGTTCATTATGTTCTGTCATGTCATGTTCACATGCAAAATTTTAAATGAAACACGAGTATACAATTTAAGAGAAAAAAAACGAGCAAGACTATTACAATACAATACAATACAAAAATACTTTATTGTACACCATAAAAAAAATACATTACAAAGAGACATTACATGAGATAAATACAATGGGCGGCCTTATCGCTTAGAAGCGATCTCTTCCAGGCAACCTTTGGTTGGAGATAATTATTTGAATTTAAGAAAGGCAGGGGTTGGACCCCTGCCTTTCTTAAATTCAAAACATTTTGAATTATTAATTAAATTAAATTCAAAATATTATTTAAAATAAATATGAACATTACTATTTTAATCATTAAACTAGCAAACTACGATAGTTTTTATATTGCCTATCAGTCCACTGTAATTTAAAATTATGATTACAGATACTTCCACGTAATAACAGTTTCACATCTATCTAACAATGACGTAATTATTCATTCTTAATCCACGTCTCAAACATGGCACGACGCCAAAATTAGGGCTCCGAAAAAATGGTTTTCCATTAACAGCATGTAGCCGAGCTCTCATGACTTTGAACCTAAACACGAGGAAACAAGGTTGAAATTAATGGTGTTACGTTTGTAGCGTGTTATTACAATATTTTGGTGTTGTCAGCCTGTCACAGATAGACACGAGTGAAATAACCTTCGTTATAGCAAACTTACCCTGAAATTATGGAAAGCGTGAGTTTTTACGTAACTTTTGAAAATATTATCTGTACGTCTAGTATGAGTTTATAAAATACCAAAACGTAAAAGTTTTTGAGAACGAAAGTTAGGTGACAGTTAACTATCACTTACTTGTCAAAGTTGGCACTACTGGCAGCCAAAATGTAAAAAAAAACAATTAACATAATTCGAAAACAATAAACGAGTTCGTATAAAACCTATTGAATCTTGTACTTTCTTTTTCACTTCTTCCACTAGTGGACAAAAAATTAATGTTTAGAGAAAATCAATAACATTTTATTTCTTATTTGATAATAATTTGTAGTTTAAAATTTGACTCGTCTAACTGCGTTTGTAAGCCTATGGAAATAAAGTTATTGACTTCTGACTTCTGACTCGCCGTTAAACTACATAAAAGTACCTCTAAGTAGCCAGTAGGGGCGCTGCAAGGAGCTTAGTGCAGAAACTGTTATAGTTTTCGTAAACTATGCAAAACTGATAATAAGGTCTCTGTAGAGGAAGACTAAAATAAATATGGGTAAGTATAACCCGCGCGTTACTTATCAAAATGGGACGGAACCATTAAAAGTATTTAGCTACACAAACATATTTTCGGCTTATTGATTTAATTTTTAAGGAAACCATTAGAATAAAACAAACATTTATTTCGACACAACTTCAAAAAAGTATAAAACAAACGGAAAACAGAAACCGTTACGTAAACGTAAGCGACACAAAAAGTGTTAGGTAGTAAAAATTAGGTGACTCTGCCACTATGACGTCTCAGATGACGAATTGAAAACTTTCATAAAATCGTGTCTTGAGACGTGCTTAAATCTGAATTGCGCATGATAAAGATAAAGATACATTTATTCAGCTTAACAAGAACAACACAGACATAAAATCAGTTAAGAAAATTGATAGGTTAAGTGGTTAGTATGATGAGAAACAGATATATACATATAACAGACAGAAATTACTTAAAAAAACTTAAATCTACTTAGCATGAGTGTACGGAGGTACAATATACACTAAAATATCATATTTAGTCGACTTAAGGACAGTTACTGTTGGCGGCTGCACCTTTCGACTTCGCAAAGTTAAGTTTTTTCCCATGAAAACAAAAGATCAATTCATTTTCTACAATTTAAATTTCAATGCCATGCCATTTTTAGTCAAAAAGAACCCGGACCTCTGTACTTAATTATACTAACACGTCCAAATTGAGATGTCGGGGTCGCCATACTCGCAATTATTGTGATTTCGGTCACCGGATGAAAATGTATGAGACTGAACCCAAAGAAACATACCATAACGTAGAATGGATTATGCATATGCCTATTGTATAAAAAACTGATTTCAAGCAGCTACTTCCAACTAGATCTTTTTGATTTCGATCTGTTCTATTGTTATGATCTCACAAAATCGTCAGAAATCCCGAATACTTAAACGCAAATAAAATTTTAAGCAGATTGCGGTTTTTGTCTACTTTCGAGGAAAATCTGTCAAAATAAAAACATCGCCATTTGATAGCCTGCGAAATATCAAATTGAAAATAAAGTGAAAGCTTTATCATTAGTGTCCATAAAGTAATAACATAACAACACAATATTATTATAAATGCGAAAGTTTATGTTTCTTAACTTTCTTACCTCTTCATATGTTTCTTACCTCTTCACGAAAAGCGACAACGGATCGGAAATTTTGCACAGATGTATTTCTAAGCCTGGAATAACATAAGACTACTTTTATCCCGGAAACATTTGTACAAAGCCGTAGGCAGATGCAAGTAACAAGTAATACTAACCCTTGCAATGCCAACGTAGTTTACTAAAACAACTAAACCACTATTGTCTTTCCCAATTTTGTTATTCGCTACCATAAACTTTCATAGTGTAGTAAAGTGATTATAACTTTAAACATTATACAAGACCTCACATTTATAGTGCCACTCAGGCTCGGCTGTACCGTTAGTAGAACTGCTTAATTTCCTAAGAATATTAAGTAAAACAAACATTGTTAAATTCTATGAGTATAGCTTTCAAACAGTTGGAGTCAGAGGTAGGTGTAGGTCCCTACTTACACCTTAGTAGGCGGTAAGTTTCTTGTAGAGTTAGTGCTTGAAATAATTATTATGTTAAACAAGTACCGAACAACAACTTGTTTCGATATAGAATTTAGTTTTCTCAATGAAAGTAAGTCACTGATTACTTTAACCCAATTCAACATTGTGGTCGTCAAATTAGTTGAAAATCTGCGATTTTTTTTATACCACCATAGCAGCACCATAGGAGCATAGCGTGGCAAGCGCATGCCTGTTTGCAATTGTGTCGCGCTATGCTTGCTTGATGGAAAGCGGTTACCGCAGCCCACGGACGCCTACAACAACAGGGATATAACACGACGCGTTGCCGACCCATTAAATGTCTTAGAGACCCTTTTTAAAGAACCTACGAAAACCTCGACAGGAAGATCATTCCACAACCTGAGTGTTTGCGGGAGGAAATTTCTCATGAACCTTACAGTCCGCAAACAAAAAGGCATGGTCTGGTATATCTGCCGATGGCAAGCGGTGCGATGGTAGAAGGCACCCTGTCAAACAGTTCATCAGAATACAACCCGCTGTACAAGCGGTAGAACACACACAGAGAGAAGTCTCTCCTGAGACATCTCTTCTGTGTGTGTGTTTTACCTAAGACTGCAATTATACTAAGGTAATTATAATAATAGTTATTTGTTCAACAAGTGGGCAAAACAATTTTTTTTTGAATGTGCCGATTTTAAATCTAGCTAGAGTAAAGTCACGAGCGTAGCGAGTATAGGCTCTAAAGTAGACTGCTGAGCTAGCGAGGGATTGGAAAGGCACGAAACAAAAAACAATTGCTTTCGAGTTAAACACACAACTTTTCACCTCGACAAGCGAAAAAATACTTTGTAACTTATAATTATAAAAGAGGTCGAAAGTCAGATACTTATTTTGGTCAACAACCATAGAGGGTACGAATGCTATAAACCTCTTTCAAACCCTGAATGAACGAAATTATTCTTTGAAGGATGAACGTTGTCTAACTTCCTTCGATAAGCTGAAATGAGTGCAGAGTTGCAGAGACCATAAAATATCAATAACCTTTTATACCATTCAAACGCAGTACAGAATTATAAATTCGAATTACTTTTTTCAACTTGTTGAATAACATCCTTTACTCCACATGTAAGCAAAAACCGATTTTGTTCACTGTTTTCAGCAGCAAAGTCCGTTTTCGAGCGACATAGGTGAAAAATTCATTTTTTGGGCTGCAGGGGCTTACAAACGGTTTAAAATTGCGTGAAATAAGTCTATTGGTTTTTCAATGATAAAACTCACAGAGATTCCAGGAAAACTAGTAAGTATATTTTAAATGTAAGTATACTGATTTTGAATGACTTCTTATACTGAAGATCATTAATAATAAACGGGATATTAACCATGATTTGTGTGAATATTCCGTTTTTAATGATTTTTGTGTACATACCCATGATACTAGTAGTTTTAAAAGATGTTGTACTTGGTAGCTACCAAACTCTGTTTTCGCAAAATAAAATAAATAGTTGGCGCTCTTGTGAGTAGGGGAAGCCTTAAGTTCTTTGGTTCCACCTTTGATTGTGAGTTCCACTTTGGGGAACAACAAGGGTTCGTAAAATGCACGACGCGAACGAAGCCGCGGAGCGTAGCTAGTAAGCTATCAACAGGATATTGCTAATACTCCAGCTGGATTATTATTTCCGTTGATCGTGATGTTGTTACGTTCAAGGAAATCTAACTTGGTAGTATTCCCTGATGGCTTATCTTAGCATTACAAAGGAAAGGTTAGCTTTATATCGTTGAAATAAAGAGCAATTCTCGCTGAAACTTAATAATTTATGGTTGTGGGAATAGTAAAACTTTATTTATAAAGAAAATTGTATTTAAAGAATGGAAATAAATTAAAACTAGTACATTATATACAATTATAGCGGTCGTAGAGTCGATGGATGGAGGTGGCTCAGGACCGCAATTCGTTGTTTCGTCGTTTGGGAGAGTCCTGAGAGAGGATTTAAGACTCTACTTACCAGAAATCATGTAAAAATTTTGACAATAAACGATATCTATCTATCTATCTTTGTTTTTATTTAAGTATTTTTATTTATTAAACCTACACAGATCTCCTTGTACAGTCCAATGATCATATACATCCAAGGTGGTCTGGATCGCTCTTAAACGATAAGACCGCCAATTGTCACTTAGTTTTTAAGTTCTTTTATTGTAAATAGTTTCTATTAGATTTAAGTGTGCAATAAAGTATTTTCTATCTATCTATCTAAGTTTAGCAGTGGATGTATAGGGGCTGATGATGATGATGATATAAAATTAGTGGTTAAACTACCAAACTTACCTTGTGACGTTTGACCATAATTATACAAACCTTGCATCCGAAGAGATTTATAAAACAGTAAGATATACTTCGTAGTCCGTATTGATGTACTGGGACTCGAGTATATACTACGAAGTATATCTTACTATCTTATAAATCTTGAAGATGCAAGGTTAAGTATAATTGAAACAGTTGAGCTAACTGCAGACTGTTGGAAACACTCAACTCAATCAATACCAGTCAAAGGGTCCCCAAGACGCTGGCTGCATTGCCCCGCTGTATAGCAATCCTGATGCGCTGCGCCAGGTGCTCACCACCAGGTACACTCTCTTGCGTTGGTTCGACGGGACCCTAATATAAATTTTAGAAATAATAAAAAATAACGGATATGTTCCATTCGTGCGCAACTCTCTGTCACTGTTTCGCAACCTGGCTATTTTGTAGGTAAATTTATTATTATCTGTACACTGTCTGCCTGTGTTAATTTCCCTCGTTTATGGGATATCTGGTCACGGCTTAAAAATCGACCACTCCAAATTAACACATGGATGTCGTGTCATTAGAGTTGACTAAGGAAACCTACCAGAAAAGAGCAGCAACTTCCTTCTATGTATTTTAACACCTCCATTGCGATCACCCACCCGCATGCCCAGCGTCGTGATAATGGCAAAACAAACCCCCATGTTCGGGAGGCT
>JAPQVW010000164.1:0-38864 GCA_028535905.1 Quercus berberidifolia | reverse complement strand
GACAATATGACACGATTGGTCTGAGTTTATGACAGTGGCAGACAGAACTGACAACAAACAAAACAAACCAACCAATTAACAAACAGAAATGGCGATCGATAGGCGAGTGGGCTTGAAGTGGTTTGTATGATTTGGGGAATAAATAACTTTTATTTACTATGTTTGTGTTGTAATATTTGGATTGGATTAAGTGTTCATTTGAGAAAATTGTGTTGAACATCAAGGCCAGGTCAAGATCACGGAACCCTTGGACTTTCTATTGTGTGTAAAAAAAAATCATGTGAGTCTGCTCGCTGCGAAAATTCTTAGAAATTTCATAGAGGCTCCATGTTTACAATAAACAATGGATATACCTGTGCAAATTGCAATACGGCTGAAGCCCCCAAGCCTGGCAGATTCGACACAATGCATCTTCAGCAACCCAGTTACTCAAATAGTAATAACAGAAAGTGGGCAGACTTTTCACGTGAACCGAGCCTTGCCTCTGGACTGCACTCAAGCTCATCTCTTCAACTCCTTTATGATACCTCAGATTAACTGTTTCTTGGATGGATGTGATACTTCTGTTGTTGTATTTGGGCAAGCTAAGACTGGAAAAACCTACACATTGTTTGGTCCAGGTAATTTATTATTCCTTTAATGATTAATGCATGTCTTGCTATATATCTCTGCTTAGGGGCTAGATGATTCTGTGTGAATTCTTCAGCATTATATTTATTTATTAGTCTTCTTTCGATCAAGTCTCAAAAGTATCTGCTATTGTTTCAGGATTTGAATGCATTCACAGCGAATGTGACCAAGGTATAGTCCCTCGATTTCTTACTGATATATTTCATAAACTAAATCAGATGCCTGAGAGGGAGTTCATACTGCACATTACTTGGATGCAAGTTGTCAACAACAACATTTTTGATGTTCTTGGAGCTGGACTGGTCAGATGCTGCAATGTAGAGGAAGCTTTCCAATACCTTCAGCTTGGATGGAGACAGAGGTGTTCTGGAAATAACCATACTGTTTTCACTGTCAGTGTTGAGCAGAAGTGGGTGGGTACCAATGGAGTACTGAACCATAGAATGTCTACAGCAAGCTTCTGTGATTTAGCAGCATACCCAGAACCAGGACTTTATTCCTTGGAGAACATCATGAAAGAATTGCTAGCAGGAAACCCTCCTAAACAAATCAACTATGACCAGTGTATTCTAACTGCTATGTTACGGGATTCATTTGGAGGCAGAGCCTTTACGTGGGTGATTGGATGCATCAGCACTGAGCCTGAAGATTACCAAGACACATTGAAAGTATTGAATTTGTGCCTTTGCTGTAGAGGTATTAAAAACTTTGTAACTGTAAATCTCTTTGCTGATAATAACACTCCAGTTTACACAGAAAAGGCAGTAATGCCAGCAGACAATAATTTCAACTTACAATTTGCTACAACACAGTGGATAAAACTTGTTTCTAATGCTGAAGGGCTGTTCAATAAGATCCTCCAGTCAAAGTCTTTATCTGAAGCTGATATCAGTCAGGTGAGTGAGTGGCTGTTTCTCAAGCTGAATGTGATGAATGCCTGAACTCCGACCCTGCTGTGGATAACAAAGACATCAACACAAAGCAGGGGCTGCCAAGAATAGCTGAAGACACAGAACCCAGTGAACTCAGTGAGTCTGATGTGGACTCTGATGAGGAAGAAGATGGGCATTCTGATACAGTATTTCAAGATAAATTAGAAAATTCATGGAATATTTTAGGGAGAAAAATGATCAGTTATTTGCAGACAGATGTGAAGAGTATTTGAATCATATTGACTCAGATGACATCACAATATCAGAGACAAGTGGCTCTCAATCTTTACCAATCATGACATCACAGTCTAATTGTGGGCGAAGAAGAACCATTCAACCTGGAGAAAGCCTTTCAGGTCCGGAACTTGAGTTGCTGAGGAAGGTGGCAGCTAAAGCAATATCTCCAGAATCACAAAAAATACTCATTGAATCTCACAAAAAGGATCTAGACCCTGAACCAAAATTGATTGAAAGGGAACTGCTCAAAATGATAGACTCACCTAAGACTGAAGAAATATTTAAGAAATACAAAATCACAAAGGAAAAGTATACACAGAAGCAAATACTTGCTAGAAAACTATCCAAGGAAATTAGCAGCAGTCAAACTCAACTAAAGGAGCTCATTAATCTCTGCATAGCCAAGGAAAGGCTTATAGATGATCTCTCAAAGGCAATGTGCCTTCCCAACCACAATAAGCACTTCAATGACAGAATAGAATACAGCCTAGTTGACCCTGACACAATAAAAGAAATAAAAAGACATGAAACCAATCTCAAAACATACAAAAAACAAATAGATCAGATAAAAAGACAGATTAAAAAGGATGAAAAGCGTAAAAAACACTTTAGATGTAGAATTAGTCAAAGATAAGTTAAAGTTAGATGAGCTCTCTGATACATCAGTAGATTTAAAAGATAAGAAAGTGAATTCACTCAAACATTTCACAAATAGGATAACACAGTTAGACACTATACTTAAAGAGAAGACAAATGACTTGGAGAGTTTGGAATTGAGTAAGGATAAGGAGCTATTGTTGAGAAAGGAAATAAAGAACTTGAGAAAGACAAGAGAATGCCTGCACGAGCAACGATGCAGTCTTGGTCATAAGAGGAAAATGTAATAAATCACTTTCTGATTCAGAGGTACGTAGGTTAAACCTAGTTTTTAACAGTTTGTGACCTAGCTAGAGATGTCTTGCTTCTAAAATAAACTAAATTAAAATGATTTTCACCTTTTTTACAGGAGCGCAAGCTTCTCGAATGCGAGGAAGCTATAGAAGCAATAGACACGGCAATCGAGTATAAAAACAACCTCATATGCGGCAAGTCACCATCTGCCTCTCTATCAGATTCTCCAGACAATAAAGAGTCTCGGAGCCGAGGAGAACAGATGTTGATGGCAAGATTGGATAAACTGTCGCATGATGAGATAAAGACACTGTTGTATAGGTATTTTCAAAAGGTTTGTTGAAAATTTAACTATTGGCTTATGTTTTAAGAGCTTAGGTCGCGGTTTCACACGCTTTTTCCTAGATAAATTGTAGCCTAGCCCAGGATACGACATTACCAAGAGTTCTTCCTCTTTCCATTATCTCTTGTAGGACATTTGAGGCCACTTTTAAAACCTACTAATAATATAAAACATGGAAATTATGTACTTGTTTTGTACTATATGATCTCGAAATCTATAAAACAGATCAAGATGAAAAGCGTACATGTTGAACAAAATCCAACTCAAATAATAGGCTACTTTTAATCCGGATAGCGCGTGCAAAGACGCGAGAAGAATATGTTATTTTTAAATAGTTTTCGTCAAGTCTCCCCTACATACATGCATTGATCATTTCATTTTTATTTTTCAGGTGGTAGATCTCCGAGGCGCATGCGCAGCGCTAGAGGCGGGCGCGGCGGCGGCGGCCGAGGAGGCAGGCGTGTGGCGAGCGCGCGCTGCCGCGGCCTGGAGGCATGCGCAGCGGCTACGGGCCCATAACCACCCATCCAGGTAAACATATCTATAGTTGGTTTCAATACCAAAGACGGCAGAGTGTGCACCAAGGCGTATGAAACACTCACCCTAAATGTCTGAGTTAAGACACTGTCGACGTAGACGAAGTCGGCAATTATAGTTTAGTTTATTATAGTTTACCATAGATCCATTTGACTGAGACGAAAAAAGCGTAGATAACTAATTTTAGTGTAATAGCTTTCTACTTTCGACCGACTTTGAGTCAGTGCTAAAATGTCTATATATTAAGCTCATGAGTACCCATTGCTCGGCATACGTAAACCTCTCCCATTCTGTTCGAAACTGTGCCACCCACATCCACTCTTTCTCGGCTATGTAGACCATCAGTATCGAACTGTAAGTTATTTGATACAAAGTCAAAATCCCAATGTTCTCGTATTCCAGACACTTCCAGTCGATCCAGCGGTATATAGACGGCGGTAACCCGGAACGCGCGCTCTCTCTCGGCATCACCACCGATTCAGAGACGTCGGACGATGCGATGCGGCTCGTCGATAGAATGAAGCAGCTTGCTAGATGTCCAACGGTAAATATCTATCAAGTTTTCAACAGTAGGCACACGAACAGCGATTTTTGTCTAGGGTACAGTAGAACAATTTGATTGTTTTGAAAAAACTAAAAACCGACTTCATATTCTTTAATATTTCCCAGTTTCTTAAGTTTTGCGAGACAATTACTAATCCCTTGGGAATAAAGTTCAATCAAATTGATCATTCTAGCAAAAGAATCAGCCAAATCTGTCACCAATAGACGGAGTAATCGAGGAACATCATAAAAAAACACCTACAGCCGAACATAGAACCTCCTTTTTTGAACTAGGTAAAAAAATGAGAACGAATCATCATCGAATGCGTAAAATATTTGAGTTTCATTCATTCAACCCTTCAACTTCAGTAGTTTTACGCTATGTATTTTTCTATTCTACTCGTACCTATCTAACCAGCCGATAACACTCACTGCTGGCCTATTCCTTATCGGCGGTCTTGTGCCAGCCGGAACCACTGTTTTCCTACTGCTCCCACAATGTCAACAAATCAAATCATGCCATCCCTTACATAGTACTGTCTTTTTCAGGCACCCATAATCCCTAGTCAGAACCTGCGACAGTTGATGCCGGCGACCACTCAGCCCGTCGCGAAAGTCACCAAGGAACGTAACAAACTCGTCATAGTTCAGCAGAAAAGGCAGCAATGAACGTTAGTACCTACTTCATCTATGATAACTTGTCCCACTACCAGAACTTCAAGTAGAAACATCATACTCTTTCCAATGCAAAGAAGGTATAATTAAGGTACTTGACACTTTGCATACCTACTCAATTATTTCGAATCTGTACTTCCATTAAAGGCGTGTCCAAACATAGCGCGCGAGTGCGCGGCGGCCGTCCAATCACAGCGCTGCAATCGTGCACGGCGTGCCAATGGCGTTAAAGTAAACTTCCTAAAGATTATTTGTTTACCCACATTGGGGAAAAATTCTATGGATTTATATATCCATAAAATTTACAAACCAGGTGGAACTTGATCCCGCATCCACTCAGGGGCAGAATTCTGCTAACCAATCGCTTTACTATGACAATGATATTGTTGCAGAATCGTCCATAGATGAAAGAAACTCTAGATAGAGCATCCGGTGCTACTTACACGGAAAGCTTATGGAATGGTCTCAACCTTGATACTTTTGACACGCATCCATCCATCTGTAGTTTCTGTCATCAACGGTAAAATGTCAAAATGTGCCATTCTCACTTAACCGTTGTTATGGTTAAGTGATTAATTTAGTGGAATTCGCCTGTAACTTAGTGGTTAAATTAGCAACATCCCCATACATAGAAGAAAGGTTCAAGTCTTGCCTGAGTTGTTAATTTTTGAAATTCTCTCCGTTGAATAATGCTATTTTTTTTAGAAATTCCTTAGCAATTTCCTGAATCTCGTTACGGTATTTTTCTCCCACAAAAGTAGTACATATAGTGGGATGATTTTTCTTGTAATATATTAATTTATAATCAGACATGATCATGAGGATTAGTTACACTATAAAAAATTGAATACTACAATAATAAATAACAATATTATGCTCAAATAGATAGGGTAGGTTGAAGCTTGAAAGTGCTCTTAAAACATTTATCAATTCTCTTAATACTTAGATGTAAATATATTTTGTAAATATGAATTTATTTTTTACTTTGAAGACTGTAAGCTGTTATCAATAAACGCGCAATAAATTGTAATTATTAAACTAAAAACCTCTTTTAATAACCAACGAAAACCTCATTTTACTACGAATTTAGATAAATTTAAACTATCAATAATGTAAAATAATCTACCAAAGTAGTTATTTACAAAATATATAATGAACACAAGATGTTCATACTTAATAATATTTATTCATAATTCATATACAGTTTTAAATAATTATTGTCTATTAACATTACAGTGGAGAAGTGTTACCTATTGCTATTAATTTAACATTTGTGTTAACGTGTACAAATTAGGCTTCTATTTAAAATTCCACGGAATACATAGCGCGCCTTCCGTTAAAACTGAGTAGTAGTGCGTGACGTTCAGGATATTTCCTTGTAGTTTCTGGAAAATAAAAACTTGTTTTAAACTTAAATTAATAATGCTGGAAAATTCACACAGCATTATCTAGCCTCAAGCTAAGCAGTGTGTGTTAAGGGTACTATTTAAATAATAAACTTAATACAAATAAAAAATCACAAAAAACACCCAAATAAGTATTTGCTACAAACTGGAATGAGATCTTTGTAGTTTAGATCTCATTCCAGTTTGTAGCAAATACTCAAAGACGTATATTTCCTTCAGACGTCCAAAAATGGTTTTAGATAAGGTCCAGCGAGGTAAATGTAACTACCGAGAAAATGCAACTATTTTAAATAATTTCGCTCCATTCGATTTCTATGAATAATGCCATCATTTATAGCTAGAAGGAGTTTTTGTTACTGCATTCTTATATAGATGTTAATATTCATCGAAATCAAATGGCGCGAAATTATTTAAAATAGTTGCATTTTCCCGATAGTTGCATTTACCTAGCTCGACCTTACGTCAAATTTTAACTGAATGTTATCAAATCTTGTAATATTATAAATATTATAAAGAGGTAAGATTTGGTTGTTTGTTTGTTTGTTTACCCGGAATAGGCTCCGAAACTACTGGAACGATTTGAAAAATTATTTCGCCGTTAGGAAGCTACATTACTCGGGAGTGTCATAGTCATAGGCTATACTAGCAACGCGCCTCGACTTCGCACGGGTATATCTTTTGCATTTTCTAAATTGCACCCGTGCAAAGCCGGGGCGGATCTCTAGTAATATTATAAAGGCGAAAGTTTGTGCCGTTATGAAAATGTTTGGCCGAAGAAAACACCAAAATTACTTAATGGATTGAGCAGTTTTAGTCCGGTCAATTTAAACATTCGAATCTACATAAATTCCCATCAAACTGAAAGTCAGTAAGGTTGTTAAAAATATGATTAAAAACAAAATTTGAAAGTTCCCCCATCTTTCCCCTGTATGGATTTTTTTTTATTCAAGGTCAAAGGTCAAAAAATGAGTTTTTCGCGATTTTCAGCGAAACGGCAAGTTTTATCATAAAAATATCTCAAACAAAAATTGTAGATCATAAAATAATCTACAAAAAATGTATCAATACTTTTTTCCTATGAGCCACCGTTTTTGAGATATAACGATTCAAAAAGTTGTACAAGTTGCAATCGTCATAATATGCACACGTTCTACGCCACCTATGAGGTCGTGTACTTAGCGCGTTTTTTTAACGTGGTTTCCCCCGTAGCCCTACTCCACCGGTCAGTTGTGATACTGTTTAAATTTGAAACTATTGCAAAATTACGGAAATTTGTAAATATTGGAAAAGATAAAAAGCGATGTAAATTAAAAAAGTAGTGAATTTTATTCGTCTGAATTGTAACCGTCAAACTCTTCTCGTTCTTCTTCATTTTGAGTGCAAGTAAATTGCGTCAATAGCGATGTATCCTCGTAGGAATCAAACGAATCCTCCTCTGTTAGTGATTCAACATTGGAGCACGACCGGCCTTGACAGTTTGCCAGAGAACAAAACAGTCTTGACTTTTTTCAGTTGCAAAAAATTGTGTTCAGCAGTATTTCCGGTGCAGGTGGGAGTAAAGTTTGAACTGGTTCCAATGTATTGTCGACCAACTTCCAACCCCAGTCTGTAGGGTCTAGCTGATAACCAAGCCACACTTGAACTTGGTAATATACCCGAAGAAGATGTTGATGAGCAGCAACTAACGGTATTTCATTTAATATAGCAGGTATAAGACCCTAGCCACGCACACAATAGAACAAGAGACAGATGTTGTCTCGAAGTTACACTGGCGTATGAAGTAAGGGACTGGGTTTAATTTGACCTGATATTCTTGTAGTTTTAACTTATGTATATTTTATATTTTAAGTATATATTACAATCACCGACAGAAAAATATTTCAACATATATAACAACTCTAGATAAGAGATGTACATATATACGTGGCGCACTCATGCATATGATCGATATGACGATAACAACTTGAACAACTTTTTAAATACGTTATATCTCAAAAACGGTGGCTCATAGGAAAGAAAGTATTGATACATTTTTTGTAGATTATTTTATGATCTACAATTTTTGTCTGAGATATTTTTATGATAAAACTTGCCGTTTCGCTAAAAATCGCGAAAAACTCATTTTTTTGACCTTTGACCTTAAATAAAAAAATTTCCTCATATTTTTAACAACCTTACTGATTTTCAGCTTGATGGGAATTTATGTACCTTCGCTCTCATTTTTAGGTCTAGATTGACCGGACTATTTTGCACATAAAGATCTGGACCTGGAATCTCATAATAAGCTGCTTTTTATTCCGAAAAATCGTGTGCGAATCCGCCGTAGTAGGCAATAAAGTATAAATTGAGTCTGTTCACTTAAACTATACTAGAAGTAAGTAATGTACACCCCAATTTTAAAATTGGATCAAAGTTTAACTTACATTACGAATTTGTTCGCTCCTCGTCAGCAGTCGTTCGCAGCAAAGTATCATAAGGCCAGGCGTTATGCTGTCATCTTTGTGTAGCTCCAGCAAACCGAATCTATCCTTCACTTCTTTGTACAGCGCTTTTTCTACGTGTTTGTTTCTGAAATTACAAGATACAAAATAATTTATTAGGATTAAGGTACATAAAATGGGTTACAAGAATGAACGATGAGGCAGCAAAAGTCAAAACAGTGCAGCAGCCTCATCCCCCGCCTCCTTGGCACAACATAATTATGAGTATGCAGGTTAAGATGGAAGTTTTAATTACTGTCTTTTACAGAAGATTTTAAACGTTACTCGCTGACGATTCGTACAATAGGTTTTTTTAAGCCCTTATGTTGACAAATGAAACGGTTAAGTTAGTCTGTTGCAAACAATCTCCTAGATCAACTGATCCAAGCAAGACCTTGGTTGAATTACACGAATGTATGGCAATACTGATGCTTTTTTAAAACAACACCACCCTTTGTTTTATTTCTCCACGCTTACTAAGCCATGTGGGAATACGACGGCAGGTCGGTTTGCGCCTTGCGCGGAGGCTGTGTTTGTGTCTGAGAAGTTTGAAGAGAGTGAGCCCCGACTGGCGACGCTGCGGCCCGCAATGCCGAAGACTTGATTGACGTGAAGTTGCAGCTCTGTGTTGCGGCTGTATTCACGTCGGGTTCTTCGCGGCGTTAACAACCTGTCCCACTGATCCACTTTGCTAATCCACTAAAGGGTTAGTTTCCACTCACTTACATGCTGTATTCCGTGAGTAGAAGCGTCGCCTCATCCAAATGACCCTCGATGAATCTGAAGAGTTCTCCAGAGGGGCAGGAGGACGGCGTTATGAACTGCCCGGTTGGTGACAGCATCAGCGGTCCTGCTTCTCTGAAACGATGTGATTTACACTCAGACTTATGATAAAGCTAGAAGACCTCAGTGGCGCGGCGACGCAGAAGGTGACGCGGGTTCGATTCACGCCGCGGGACAAAAGTTTGTACGATCTGCATATATTTTTTCCGGGTCTGGGTGGTTTTTATGATTTTTTTTTCCATGAATTGTAATGTATCAAGTGCCCATGACACAAGCTCTACTTGGATAGGGGCAATATGATGTTATGTGAATTATTGTCCATCATTAATTTATTTAAAAAAAATATGAACAAGAAAAAAACAAGTACATAAGTTTTTGCAAAGATCAAAAGAGAAATGAAATTTCTAGGCTCTATTAGGGTGGCGTTCAGCAACGTACAGGATTTATTCTAAAGTCTTTTACAACGGGATATTTACCATGATTCGAGTTTTGAGTTTTCCAATATTTCGGCACAGTTGCATGCGCCATGATCACTGAATAACTGTGGCAAAATATAATATAACTTAAAACTCGAATCATGGTAAATATCCTGTTGTAAATGACTTTAGTGTTAATAACCATGATACTTTTAAAATATTTACAGGATTCATTGATAGCCAAAAAATACTGCAAGAAATTTCAACCAATTTGAACGAAATCTAAAATATTTGGCGACTAGGGTAGTGCGATTATGCCCAGCAGTGGGTAAATACTAGCTGCCAATGATAATGATAAGTAAAACTTACGGTTCAACAACGATCTCGTATTTGCTAAGCGACTCCGGCACTGTGGAATCGAATTCGCACCCTCGTCCGTAGAAATCGCCGATAGTCGTGATCAACTGTCGTAAATGCGTGCAGTATTGTATCGCAGACACTTTTGGCATGAACTTTCTGAAAAAAAAAATCTAGGTTAGCTTAGCACAAGGGGAGGATAGTGGAAAATAGAAAGACGGGGAAGGAAAGCGCAAGGCCGTGATAAAATCAGCGTGGGCACGTATCGTGAGTTGTTTACTATTTCAAGCTTACCTTTTTATGCGGTTTGCAGACCAAAAGTTAAGTATCTTAGCTCGCATAACTGGCACAGCTATAATATTTGCGTGCATGCTGCATAATTTGCAGTCTTGCACACAAGTCTAAACAAGATCCGTCATGTGAGGGTGGTAAATAACCGTTTTTTCAACAAAAAAAATAACCTTTAAGATACTTTTGAAATGTACAAATACCTTAAACTCTCTTGACCTTCTAGGTCTCTTGAAATTTCGACCCCACAATTGAAAATTTTCATTTTCGTTGTTCACTTTTTTAATCTTCTATTTAACCCTCTACTACCTACCCCCTATTTCGGTAACGTAACTACCTACCTGCGGTATGTGAGACCGCAGCGATATATCGCTCTCGCAAACCAAAACTATAGCACTGAGAAAAAAACTTATTTAGAACGTATCATTTTATAAGTTCTTAGTATTTGTATAAACAATAGAAACATTTTGAAATCCATATCGTTTAACAAATAAATCATATACTTATCATGAACTCGGTAAAAATCTAAAAAATCAATGATGTTTAGAAAACACGGTCCGCGATAAACCAAACATAGAATAAGGAACTTCTACTAAGTAATGTACATAAATTGAATATTCAACCTCAACATCTACATTTAAATTTTAATCAAATCGAACTCATTTTTACAAAATTGCAGGTGATGAACTTATCAGATTTCTGCGGCCGTAAACTCACACTTTGCTTGAGTATGCCAGTTTCTCTTTATTTTTCATTGATGACACACGTTTTGAGATCTGTATTTTTTCTCGGGGTCACAAACAATGCAAGTCTTGCGAATTTTGAACCTTTCTACATCAACATTACTTTCTGCATCTGCAGGAAGCTGTTCTTCATCTTACTGAAGCATCTGACAAAGAGACAGTTTGATGTCCCATTGAATCGATCTTATTCACTGATTTCTCTCCGTTCAATGTCTGGCCTTATAAGCTATTAAGATAGTCCAAAGTTGGAATCTGTTTTCAGACATCTCTGGTTGTGTGGATAGACTTACAACGGCTGTAAAGATGATACAAAAGGAGCTCTTGACAAAAAACAATTCATCCTGAGCTTGCAACGCATTTATATCAACGGAACGTCAACATCTGATTATAATAATTGTTCACAAACCTAGAGATGAAGTTTGGTACCCAAAATAGGCAATTTACTTAGCTTTCACTGAAACTTCTACACTAACAATTTATGAATCGAATCTACGAAACTCTATCTGTAAAATATTTTCTCCTGTCATTATTATCCACATCACTACAGTCATATAAGTAGGTCATCTTCATCTGAAAGATCTTCCTCCAATCAGCTCGCAATAATTCCGTCATTTAAAGACCCATTTTTACTTATGCTACAAAAACAACTTGGTAAAAAAATGTAACGTAACTACCTACCTGCGGTCTTTCAGACCGCTGACACAATTTCTTTACTTATCTAGTAAAACGCGTGCACGTAGAATGTCGAAAAGCACAGGCATGACACACTGGTTGGCGGAGAGAAGGTACATGGACGCTCGATGTATAAAACTGCACACACGTTTACTTATTGACAAAAATAACATCGCTGGTGTCTGAGAGACCGCGGGTAGGTAGTTAAGGGTTAATATTATTATTTTAAATTTCAAGTTAATAGCTTCGCTTCAGCTCAAGACGAAAAAAAGGACGGACAGAGCGAGACCATAAGGGTATCGTTTGCTAACGAAACCCTAGATACTACGTCAACTAGGTGAGCTAAGTCAAAACTAAATTAGATTAAAACTAAGCTTTCAATCTGCAACCCGCTTAAATTATAAATGATATTACCAAGAACAAGGTATATGATAATAGGAATTGAAAGTATGATGGCCACTCACCTCCGTCTAATATGAATATCCCTCAGGACACTGGATAGTGTCTTTTCGTACGTCGGTATCATAATTAGGGCGCTGTCTTGCTGGTCCACTTTCTTTATAAGCTACAAACAATTAAAAACATAAAAAAACACTTAAATTAAAATTCCGTCACAACAATCTTAATAGGTACAAATTCTTACCGAGAGCCATTCATTCCTCACATCAATTATATTCAAGTAAACATCACCATCTAAACTTACGCCTGTAAAAGCTCCAGTGCTATTGTTCTACCTGTAAAACATAAATATTTTGAAAAACTTTACCCATAGAAAAAAATGATTTTATGGCGGCAGTACACGCTCGGTGAAACCCTAAGGTAAGGTCTTGTCTCGTCCACAGTTCAAGTGAGAACAAAGAGATAACGAGCGCCCGAGATATTCGACCAGACGTCTCGGCGAGTGTGTACTGCCGCCATCAGGATTAAAGCAACTGAAGATATTCCCCTAGCCGAATTTCTCAACGAAGACTAGCCAGGTGTGCAGGACATTTCATAGTGCTCAAGCGTGTGCGCAAACACTAGGGCACATTCGGGAACAGACCGACACAAGAGGTCAGGCGCAGGACCAACGGCTTAATGCTAATTTAGGCAACTATTGTTCACGCGATAGTAGCTAATGTCGAACTTAGTAGTGGGTACCACCTTCTCTGTGACGAAATTACCTTCTAAATTAGCCATGGCCTTTGAGTGTTGTGAAGCCAGAGCTACCAGACTCTGCAGAGATCCTCTGATGTGGCTTATATTCCAACCATCATCATATTTTACCTAAAACATTTAAAAATATCAAAACTTATAACTAGTGTGCTGATCTTGGCCAAAACACTAATCAAAATCAGATCAAGATTATCACTATCTATACATAATATATAAAAATGAACCCCTATTTCTCCTTTAGGCCTACTAGCACAGGGATCTTGTCTAGGGTAGAATAGACAAAAATGACATCGCATCGTCATACATTGCGTACATTTTTGAAGTTGAAGGAATACATTTCAAATATTTTACGCATTCGATGATAATGTGACGTAATTTTTCTCTATTCTACCTAGACAACAAACGCTCTGCTTGGCCTGCTGGTCACGCTATAACTTGAGAACGGCTTTACCGATTCATTCATCTTTTTATTAAATGTTTCCTAATACTTCATAGAAGGTTCTTACATAAAAAAAATAAGAAAATTGCACAGAAACTTAGAAAATAAACATAGGTTACTTTTTATCCTGGATAAGGGCGTGCGAAGCCGCGGGCAGCAGCAAGTAATTAATAAAGAGCAACTCAAAATAGATTTTACCACTTCTTTTATACCATAAGTATTGCAAAGATTTTCAATAAGGCTTTTCACTTGTTCTCTTGTTGCACTTGTTGATTCATATTTATCCTTGGCTATCTCACTATTCTCAAAAATCCATTCTCTGAAAATAAAGGTCATGATTATAATAATAATAATGCTGGACAATTCACACAGCATTATCTAGCCCCAAGCTAAGCAGAGCTTAAGTTATGGGTACTAGATAACTGAATTAATTACATAGATATTTTTACTAAACATAGAAAACATCCAGAACACCCGGAACAAATAACTGCAGATCGTACAAACATTTGTCCCGAGGCGGGAATCGAACCCGCAACCTCCTGCGTCGCAGACGGGCCTTCGCCCGCTGCGCCACAGAGGCCGTCGATTTTAAAACATACTTTCTCCAACACAAAAGCATGCAAGCTTGAATCCTCGTAATCATCAGCATACATACATACATCCACAGCTGTACAGTGTACATGCTTCCCCAAACAAGGCAGTTTTGATTTAATAACCATGCTTGGCAAAGAGATTGGTAATCGCAGTAGAGGTGTTAAAAATACAGGGAAGGAACCTGCCCTTCCTCTGGTAAATAAATAAATAATGCCGGACAATCCACACAACATCATCTAGACACAGATAAGCAGAGCTTGTGTTATGGGTACTAGATGACTGATACAAATAATACAATGTATTACATAGATAGATATTTTTTATTATACACAGTAGATTTGCAAGTTTGGATACTTACACTAAATTTTCTACACTTTTCTTTTCTTCAACTTTTCTTTTCATGTGGATGCTTTTTCAAATTCACTATTGTATTTTTCATATGCTGTGTGGAAATCAACTCTGAAAAACAGTATAGGCAACTCAGAACTATTAAGGATTTATAACCTTTTAGCCACAAGTCTCCCAAGTTATTGTAATTTTGAGTTATAAGTGAACTCCTAAAGATTGAAGATGTTTTGCTCCAACTCCGTTTCTTGTTCACTTCTTTACTAAAAAAGATTGAAGAGATATAAGTGAAGCAAAAATCAAAGTGATCACTTTTATTTCCTAGTTTTATTTGTTATTTAAATTTTCTGACATATCCAGGAGTCCTGTAAGGTCGAAAGGAAATAATGCTCTTGACTTTTGATTCTTTAACTTACTTAAAATCATATTTTCGTTGAGTAGATTGACTAGAGTTGGCAGGTATTTTATCCACATAGTTTGTTGGCATTTCACATGCATGCAACAGTTTGATCACAGTATCTCTTATGCTGCCACTGTTAAACTGAATTTTCACTAGTTTAAATTGACCTGTAACCAATAAGCAAGTGTAGGTAAAATTTAAACTGAGAGAAACCTTTTGATAAGCAACTAAATTTTCTTTGAAAATTACACAAATATTATAAATGCGAAAGTTTGGATGGATGTTTGGAACTTCTTCACACCAAAACTACTGAACCAACCAGGCCAAAATTTTGCATAAAGGTAGGTCTAGTCCTGGTATAATACATAGGTTTTTATCTCACAAATCAGTTCCCATAAGATTGAAATAACCTTCCTTTTAAACCGTTCCTTAGAAACAATGCATGTGAAGTCCAGGCAGAAAATAGTAGGTACATACAAATGTAAGTAGATACCTTCGGGCATATGTTTCTGCCTCAAATAAAATGGCAGGGGGGGCAGGGTCAGCCTCCGACTCGACTGCTGGGCTTCCAAAAGCGCGCTTAGTTGTTGTAGAGAACTTTCATTGATTTTCTGCAAGAAATTAAGTTTTTATTTTAAATCTGATAAAAGAAGCTACTGAAACATTACAAGAGTATAAGTTTTGCTACATACCCTCTGTTCAGGATATTTTCCAAATAGATCAGGGTGTACGCTGAAGTAAAAAGGTCTCAATGCTGTGGAAACCTCTGCTGAACTTAAAAACCTGCAGAGTATGTCAGAAGGCCAACTACATCTGGAAATCAAATACAATCTCATCTAACTTCAACTTCTTGTATGAATGGCTCTGCGTCTGATTTGACACAATTCTGCCAATGACTGTCTCATGATAACATCGCAAGCTTTTAATGGAGTATGCATTTGTGAACTTAGAAGTATTTTTAATAAAGAAAAATATTCATTGAGAACTAACAAAAAACTCCACAAAACTAACTAAGAAACACAAGCAAAACTTAAAAAAGAGGCAAGAAAAAAATCAATCAAAACTGCAAGAAAACTTAATTTACAATAAATAAATACACAAAAGAAAAATACCTACTACTAATTACAACTTTATATCATTATTATATACAAATTTACATAAGGCATAGTTAATTTTAGGGTAGAAACAGGGAGATAAAATACATTTCATAGATGTTGGAAGATGGATTGCATCAGGGGAAGGAAGTCATAAAAAGAGAGAAACAAATTAGTCTATATATATTATTATATATAATCTATATATTATTTGCCAGACTACAGATAGCCAATACACGACCACAGACAATGCCATGGCTAGATAATTATTAATCTTTTTCTGGTAATATAGCATAAAAACTGGGTAAAAGTCGCAATGAGATAGGAAGCATTTTGTTAGTGGATCCAAAAACTATGTTTTACTCACCGTAGTTTGAAATAAGTGTACGTTTTAAACATCTTTTTTATTATTATATATTATGGACTTAAATTTAGTCGCAATTACGCAGTCCAAAGCGGTGTTTTGTATATTAATTCGCATTTTACATGATCCATGACCTTGGTGTTTTCGTTTTGTTTATTTCCATTTGACATTTCTTCACACATTGCATTTGAATCAGCTGTCATCTTATGTCAGAACTGTCAATTAGATACTGACATTGACAACATGGTTGGCTTGGCCTCAGTGTTTTACATGTATTTTGATTTGCTCTCCAAGGTTTTGCCAACACCAAAATATTTGAGCCGCTTTATATGTTCTGAATATTTTTTGCTGGTGAATAGCCTACATTGGGGCTAGGCACCATTTTGTTCTAAAATGGCTACCACAAGGCTACGTACTTACGTACTACTACGTAGGTACCCACTGCTTCGAGAGGGTAGTTTTAGTTAGACGCATGGAGGTACCTAGTTTGGAATTTGGGGATGAAAGAGGGTTGTTCGTCAGAACCTACTTGCTACCTTTTGATAATCTGTATAGGAATTAATAATATAATTATATTATAGGTAGGGGACCTACATAATATTATAGTCAATAGTAGATAGATTAACTGGGTAGCACAAACCTACCTGTTCTATTCACTGCAACTTGCAAGTTTAAAGTTGAGTTGAACAAAGTACGAGTACCTACATAGGTATGTTGTGAAGCGGGATTTATTAATGCAAAGAATTCGATTAAGTATAAGTGAGACATTTGGCTTAACATATCTGGTCTAGGTACCTATACTTAATCTCGGAGCCACGTGCGATCACAAAGTTAAAAAGCTGCCCGCCCACCACGGAAGCAAAAGGCAGGAAGATATCACTAATTGCTGTAAGTTGGAGGTTAATGTTTTTATAATGAATAACAGGTGAGCAGCGGAATCACAGTGGAATGGCTGTCGTGCCGCTGAGATAAAATCCGAAGGCTGGGGCGAGCGCGAGTAGCACGCAGGCAGGCATGACGCAACGCGCGCCGCAGACGTGCTAGCGCCGAGCCAGCGCAGGCTCGCGAGCTTCGTATAATTGTTACACAGACTTCAATAATTAAGCGATAAATACGCGGCGAGAGGAGGGCGGCAGTCGAGCGGCGGCCGCGTCGCAATCCACACCGCGCGAACACATGGATACGAACTTATCATTTTTCTATTGGACGTAGGAATCTCACCGAACTGGTTGAACGCAACGCTGCGTTAGTGCGCCGCTCTGGTGAACCCTTTCGCTTGTAAATGTGCCGATATTTACATATGCGCGCTCGATCTCGCGTCGAACTTTCGATCTGCGCGGGCGGACTTGCCCGGGGGCTGCGGCCGGCGCTCCCTCCGGCCGGCGCCGCAGCCGCAGCCGCAGCCGCCGCCTGCATCCCTGCCGACACGCATGGCATCCATGCCGCCCTGTTTCACAATCTCTAAAAACTTCCCGGTAATACTCTTTTTTAAGCACTTTTATGCACCTATTTTGTTCCAACAGCACTGTAACCAGGTAAGCGTGTAGGTAGGTACCTGTATAATACTAATAACCAGCTTGTTCCTATTGCGGTCCTCTGTAAATATGTCCAAATGTCTATCATGTCACAACTGTCCATCCACCAGATTATTTTGATAGATGCGAAAAAGAACAAAAGCTCTCCAACAGTCTACGGTTGCACAACCAACCTAATCTCAAAGACAGTTATTTAAGGCGTTCTTTTCAAATCTTCTACGACGTTGATTTAGTTAGATCATAAACAAGGCAAGACTTCGCAACGTAGAAGATGCCTCTGATAAACGGATGGTTCACTTACCTACATCAATTAAATAAAGCTGAACTTCGACCAGAATCGCAAACACTTAGCACGAAACTCTACATTTAGCACGACTCTAGATTCTCGGAATATTCTATATCTCATTTGCGATGATAATGAGCAAACGGCAAGATATGAATTATAAATTATTACCTTGTTCCAATTAAATCTCTACAATAATATGTGACGTATTTCTACCGACGTTTATTGCAGTTATTGAGAGGCGATGACGTTGAGTATTCGTTACCCTATATCTTTTTAAAGTACATAGGAAAAACAGTTATTTTTACAAACAATAAGCGCGAATAACAAAAATGCAAGAGCGAGTCGGTCGCGCGCTCCTGAGTTCCGTACAACCACACTACACAGGACTAACTTCAGAATAGAGAGGTTAAAGACATTGGTTGTATTATCTCTTTGTTCACGGCTGTCAGTATTATCTCAAGATAACCTCTGTGTTGCTTTGTATTTCATGTGATTGTCTGGGAAAGGGATTTTACAGGCATTCAACGATGGGGTGAATAAGTTTGATGAATAAGAATAATAATGTTTTATTTCCTAATTTACAAGATAGCTTTGAAGTTAGGTACTCATAGCTATTTATTATCACTAAATAAATTTAATTTTAGATATCTTAGTACAAACGCTTTTATGAGGGTGTAAGTACATACATATGGACTACAAGACGTAGTACCTACCTCAAGGCTTCCATGTGTTGCATGACTCGTTCCTTCCGTGCTTGTAATAATACTGTATTACGGCAAGGTAGAGCTCAATACCTCAGAATAGTTAGGGGCTTGGGTACGATTATCAACGCATTCACTGCCCAGCCTCGGTGGTGCGACCCGCAGGGGCGCGCCGCAGCCACGAGGGACTGCGGCGGGATGTATGCGTTTTGGGCCATGTAAGAACATTATTAGAAGAGCTTAGGTTTTCCTGTTGATACACGGAACCCTTTGAAACTAACAACAGCTGTTGTTAGTAGGTACATAGTCTACTTAGTTGGTAGCCAGTGTAGTTAGTAGGTAAATAAATAAAAATAAACAATGGTCATTAAATAGAACAAAACAGGAAATTTAACATGATTAAAAGAGCTTTTATTTATAAACACCTATCCTTTACCCCCTTTCAAGAAGGATAAATTCTTCTATTATACCATATTATATGCGAAGACATCATAAAAGATTATATTTGCTCAGACCTTTAAGGACATAGCAATTTCCAGAACCATTACTGCACAGACACACAAAAATAAACCTTCAATTAATGGCTTAAACTCATTTTACAGTGACAAAATGGCTTACCTTAAGCTTTAAGCGAGTGGCCAAGTGGAAAATGTATCTAAACATTACCATTATTTAAAGCCCATATTTGAATCAACATTTTTGTGCTGTTCGGTTATGGTGCGGTTCAGATCTGCGACAACCTTTAGCGTAAAGATAGCCTGGTCTGCTATAAGTACTTAGAGACTTTAGCTAGGTATAGCAGACAAGACCTATAGAGGAAGCACGTGTCTGGCACAACCTGTCTGTAGATGAAAGAAGCCGTTTACCCGGTACATTAATGGGCATCTTCCTCGTGCGTGACCTAGGATGATGCGATGGACCATTACATTGACATCAGGGGTCCTACTCCGAAAACTTAAATCGTAATTTCAAAACCTACTCTTATGTCAACTTCATAAGATAGCGTTTGCGCAAAAACAAATCAGAATTTCGTTTTTCGGTTATCCGAGTAGGCCCCCCCGTGGTTACCATTAAACATCTCCAACTAGAAAAAAGTCTTGTTAGATTCCTTTTGAGATTCTTCATCAACAGAAAGGTTCATGGCAAACTCGTTGCTCCATTAAGAGTTGATCGTAAGAGTCTATTTGGAGATTGGAGTCCCTTTAAAATAAAGCGGCTATTGGTGTAAGTTTTTCTCTTTGTGTAGTTTATATTTATAAGCATCACAATTTTAAAGTATCTAGGTGTATTTATGCTATCTATGTAATACATTGTATTATGTGTATCAGTCATCTAGTACCCATAACACAAGCTCTGCTTATCTTGGGGCTAGATGATGCTGTGCAGATTGTCCGGCATTATTTTTTATATATTTTTTATTTATAATGTTCGTGATTGTAAGTTTGAAAAGGTAATTCAAAACTTCATATTTACCTGTTAGAAATATGTGTAACAGGAGATAATCTTAGTTTGTTTTAATTTAAATTAAATAATGCTGGACAATGAGGGATTTTCATTTGCATTAAAAAAAAGTTAGTTCCATATTCCTCGATAGATGGCAGTGTCTCAATTGGCAATTAGAATATATCAATATCAAATGAAAGGAAATCCAACTTTGTCAAGTTTCTAGTTTGTGCTGCCAATCTAGCATAATTTTTTGTTGTTTTTGTTTTCCTTTCATTTAATATGGATATACTCAAATTGCCAATCGACGGCTCTGCCACGTATCGAGATACTTAGTAAAAAAAAATTCTTCATAAAAATGCAAATCGAAAACCCCTCATTCACACAGGATTATCTAGACCCAAGCTAAGCAGATCTTGTGTTATGGGTACTAGATAACTCGTATACTTAATACTATACACTTCACACATAGATATTTTTATTATACATAGAAAACATCCAGAATACCCGGAACAAAATTTTCAGTTCGTACAAACATTTGTTCAGAGGTGGGAATCGAAGGCGGACCTTCGCCCGCCGCTCTACAGAGGTCGCCGTTTTAAACGTGAATTGTGTTATAGGGCTGGTGAATCTTAATAAATAAATAAAACATTTAGTCCCATCAAAATCTTCAAATACCTAAAGCTCCATACTTGGTGACCGTTCAGAAAAACTTAATACAAATAATTTAATTGTTTGAAAAACTAAAAACCGACTTCAACGATGTCAATCAACCTTTGTACAACAATGAAAGAATAATCAAAATATATTAACAATTGGCGAAGATATCAGCAAAATCTTTGTAGCTAGTCGTGATTTTTCTACATTATTAAGTTGTTTTTTATGTTTTCCGGAATAAATACGAATCCCACGGGAATCAAAACGGGAATAATTTATGGGACCATTGCAGAATCGTTCTATATATGTACATTAGTGAAAGAATCATCAAAATCGGATAACTTTTGGCGGAGATACAAATTAACATACACACATAAAAAAATATAACATATGGCCTGAATTGAGAACCTCTTCCTTTTTGGAAGTCGGTTAAAAATAAACAAGTATGAAGTCCCTTCAGAATAGAGCTCATTGTTATTTGAAGTAGAGACCCACAAGCCTTTTTGAGTTCCTTTAAAATCTCAATAATTACTACCAAAACTGGTCTATAAATGGTTAGAATTATCTGATAATATCCATTTACCAGTCTATTTATAAGGCGCCTGCTGGTATTGGTGACCACTGGAGCATAGCACAGTGGAAGGCCATCAAGCTATGCTCGGCTGAGCACAGCGACGCCTCCTCTTTTACGCAATTATCTAAGTACTGGGTGTACCTCAATCTCTTATTTATTTAGGAAAAAAAACAAAGGAATCACAAAAAAATCGAATGTTAAAACCTTGTTTTAAATCTTACCTTCTTTACTTTTATATAAGACTTCACACACAGACAGCATGCATGCACTAACTTTAAAGGCAACAAAGTAAGTAAACACACACAGAATTTGAAACAAAGGAAACATATTTATAAAATCTTTGTCCTATTTAGATGAAATTCGCGGTCTAGCATAAGTCTAGCATCGATGTTGAACCTTGCTAGGTTAGACTTAAGACGGTCTAAGCTTCAAAGAGATCAAGTGTGGTAAAAATAGATGTTTGTCAATTTAAAGATAAGACACAAATCTATTTGTGCGCTAACTGGTCTTAATATAGGAACAATGTCTATGCCTATGTAGCGATATAACAATGCCTACGTAGCGATTATCATCATCATCATCTGCAGCCGGATGTTATCCACTGCTGGGCAAAGGATTCTCGAAATTTGACTAAGTCTACGGCCACCTGCTAGCCGCAACCATTGCCACCGAGATCGTTTTTACCAAATTCAAAAAAGGAAGAGGTTCTTAGTTCGGCTGTATGTTTTTTTATGTAGGCATGTATGTTACTTCATATCCAATAAGTAGTTATGCGATTTTGATGATTCTTTCACTAATGTATAGAGAATGATGCCGCGGTGGTCCCATAATTTTTTTCCCGAGGGATTCGTATTTATCCCGGAAAACTTAAAAACAACTTAATGCTGTAGAGGAATCGACTAGCTACAACAATTTACTGGCATTTGACGACGTTGAAGTCAGTTTTTAGTTTCTTTAAAACTAGCGATCTGCCCCGGCTTCGCACGGGTGCAATCTAGAAAATGCAAAAGATATACCCGTGCGAAGCCGGGGCATATCGCTAGTATAGCCTATGTCACTCCCAAGTAATGTAGCTTCCCAATAGTGAAAGAATTTCTCAAATCGGTCCAATTGTTTCGGAGCCTATTCCGAGCAAACAAACAATCAAATTTTCCTCTTTATAATATTAGTATAGACATTAATTATCTTAGGTGAGTTGTCGAAGTTCACTTTGAAAATGATCAAACGTGAACCTCATTATTCATTCATTTTATTTCTCATAGGCACATTACATTGCACTTAAGGTCTTAAAATAATTTAAAACAATAGGTAGGTGACGATACTAACAAGTCATTTTATGTTATCTCATGCTATGTTATTCCAGAAGTTTTGGTCTGACAGATAATTCTTTATATTATAGTATGCTCTTTCTGTGAGGTGCTTTTTCATGGTTATTCTAAAAGCTCTTATTTTATACTTTGAACATGTCACGAACACCTTATGAGGACAAGCTTTTCTAAAATGAAATGTTGTGGAACTGTGGAACATCACACACAAGTAAGAGAAGCTTCTGTTGTAAGAAATTAAATAAATCCCAAAAATTCACGATTTCAGCGAGACTTGAACCCGCGACCTTCCCTCAGTACGATAATGCTCTAACCAACTAAGCTACGAGATCAAGTACCCGACTTTTCGAAAACCTTTGGGACTTCCTTTCAGACTCAAGCGCCGTTAGCTCCACCTACAGGGGAAACATTGAAGTTTATCCAATCCTGTTCAAAGACTAAAGTTACATTTAGTTCGTTTGACGAGAGGTTTCGCGTTGCTCAATTCTAAGGTTTTTGTTATTATAGTGCGTAAGCCCTCGCACTTGGGGTAATCTCTAAGAAATTAAATAATATCCCAAAAAATCACGATTTCTTGTGTTGTAAGACTAAAAGTCAAGAGTAAAAGTAAAGTGTAGATCGAAGTTCCATCAAAGCCCTTAGAATAAGTCTCGCGTTCTTAGGCTGGTTTAGAGTAGCAACAAGTGCGCTTGCGCATGTGTGTGTGACCACGAGAACCGGTCCCCACCACCGTTGGATACCAGATCCAACTAATATCAATTCGAAAGTCTGTACGTTTGTTTCTTAATCACACCGAAATTACTTCCTAGATCGAAAGATCTGTTTTGCATCATTGAGGTGTGTAGGTAAGCTTTCAAACGGATTTTGATGAAACTTTGCAAATGTGTAGATCATTATTACTACCCTAGGTACAAGTAGGAACAATGGCCTGCGACTACATAAGTATCAAAAGAAAATGAGTCGGTAAACGCTTGTTTAAGACTACGTAGACGGGTTTTATTTTTAACTATATTTTTTTTAAGTAGGTACACTATCGATTCGATTAACATACAAAAAAGAAAAAATGCAGCCGAATTGAGAACATGGAACATCCTCCTTTTTTAAGTCGGTTGAAAAAAACATTCACGGGCCCGCTTGTCAGTTGCCAGCTGGGCCCTTCCAGCCCAGTCCGACGCTGTAGAAAATAATATACTTCTTCAAGTGGATAGAGTACATGAAGCCACAGGGTGAAGCTAGTAACCAGTTACTAATCAATTCCAGTAGATAATAAAGCTATGTGACCAATATTGTAGAAGGTATTTTATTAATAAATCGCATTTATAATATTAATGTGATTTAGTTTTCCTCATTTAGCTTTAACATTTTTCCCTTAACTATATATATATTTTGTCTATATAACTAGTAAACTAAGGCAGTGTATAAAAAACGATAGGCTATTTAACTAAGATTCTATTTCATCGTTACAATTGAACGCGATCATTATAAGATAAACTATATAACGCGGAAAATTGGCTTAGGGGCCGTCCAGTAATTACGTGAGACATTTATCGAGCCAAATCTCACCAAATCTTACGTTGGGGGGAGGGGGGGGTCCTGGAAAATCTCACGTATTTTTTTTTCTGCAAGAAACAGTGCGAACTGGGTTAAAATTAAGTAAAAATAAATTAGCTAAAAAAGTCTAAAAAATCACGTGAGATATAAGGGGGGGGGGGGTCGAAAAATCTCCAAAATCACATAACTTAATTAATGGACGCCCCCTTATTGACATGTGTTTTATGATGTTAAGGAATGAATTGTAGGTATTTGACAATGAATTGATTTTTGCCATTCTAATTTTTTATTTATAAAATTGTATTGTTTAATATTGATGATTACATATTATTATTTGTAATTTAATTTAAATATATACTTAATGTTACATATTAACAACATTAATTTAAATTATAATATACTTACTAGCGATCCGCCCCGGCTTTGCACGGGTGCTAATTAGAAAATGCAAAATATATACCCGTGCGAAGCCGAGGCGTGTCACTAGTATAGCCTATGTCACTCCCGAGAAATGTAGCTTCCCAACGGTGAAAGAATTTTTCAAATCGGTCCAGTAGTTTCGGAGCCTATTCAATGCCTAAACAATCAAATCCTTCCTCTTTATAATATTAGCATAGAACACATTAGTAAGAATGTATATCATACGATTAGACATGTAGCTATGTTGCCAATAAATGATCTGAATCGAAATGTGATTAGTATTTGTCTCGAAAAACTCAAAAAACAGTGTATAAAATGGAATTCGAAGTTGGTTTTATAATTTTTCAAAACAATCAATTTAAATTTCATTAGGTCGAAGATGTCCTGTGTTTGTTCAGCGTCTGATAATGAACCCAAGAAGTGCGTCAAAATTGTGAAAACGGGTCCATTATTTTATTTCAAGTGGGGGAATTCAAGCGCATGTGCGTCTAAGTCTATTTTTTATCCGAGTTCCAAAAGGTGTATGTTTTCATATCTCCGCCAATAGTTATCCTGTATTTTGATGATTCTTTTCCTTATGTATAGAGAATGATTCCGCGGTGGTCCCATAATTTATTATTATTTTTTATTCCCGAGGGATTAGTGTTTATCCCGGAAAACTTAAAAAAACAACTTAATACTGTAGAAGCATCACGACACAACAATTTTGGTGATATCTTCACCAATTGGTAATAGATTTTGATGGTTCTTTCATTGTTATATAAAGGTTGATTGACGCCGTTGCTTTTTGTAATTATTTGCCCACGAGTGTATCTATAAACATACCTGAGAATACATTCAGTAAATTTAAAACCAACCTTCACTATACTAAATATACACAATTTAGTCTCGTGAACAAAATGAACAAGTCCAACTAGATTAATATTCCTTTGGTGATTAACAGAGAATAAAGTGTTCGATCATTCGTCTCTGATATAAAGTGGTAGATGATAATAAGTCTCCGAATATCTTAGTAGGTTATTAGCTCGAAAATTCAGGTTTTTGAAATGCCAAATCAACGTTGAAAATGAACAGATTTAGAAAACTAAACTATTTACTTAAAATTAATGTGATAGATGCAGTTATAGGCGCCAAAGCTAGTTGATATTCATATTTATGTAGTTACCCAACTGTCGTATCCTGAATCTGTCTTTAACAGAATCTGACTTTAACCGAAAAAGGGAGCTGTAATTTGTATTATTCATTACAAAGTACAGCTAATTGGTTTACTACCTTTGACTATGTCCATGGGTGTAAGTAGGTAATTGTTTTTCTACTTAACAATCCAATATTTTCTTCGCCTCTTTAGCCTAGAGTTTATAGCATCATTCACCATCAGCTCATACCCGGGATCATCCATTGTTTATTTTCCCAAGAACCTTGCTTTTGCCATATACTTTTTACGAGATGTGGGAAGTAAAAGACTTTCCCACACCTGGTCCCTGAGCAAAGGCTTCCCCCATTTCTGGCCACTTCTTCCATCCGGTACTATCTCTTGTCAGTCACTATTTTAATGCTATACCTAGGCATAAGGTAATTTTAAGAATTGAGCCCAATCTATATAGTTCTAATTTAAATAATTTCACGCCATACATGTACATTGGACGTTATATTTTTGGTCGTGATATTAAGAGATTTAGCATAACTCGTTTATCAAGGCTGGTTTGGGTGCGACTCGTACGGTACGATATGGATGATCCCCGCCATGCAGACAAAATAATTTCCATATAGGTACCTACAGACTCTGCTGGCTCAGCGACCAGGTCTTGGGCTCCGGTAGAAGTTGCCAGTTTCGTTCTGTCCTTTACTTTCCCGAAAGTTGTCCGCGTGTAGCTCTCGCATGTCCACTTCCACGTCTTCCACGATATCAAAGATATGATTTTCAGTGACTCTGAGTAGGTAAGTTTGCACTGACTCTCTTAAAATTTATGTTTAAGTATGTCTTTTTTTTTATTTACCAAATTAAAATAATATTACAAACAGAACTTATAATAATAACACTAAGTAAACCACAGAGGTTTGTAAAGAAGTGCTATCAGCGAGTCAGCCGAGTAAAAATCCGATAGGTTTGACAATAATAATAGCTTAATAACTAGGTGTTAGTGTGATACTAAAAGATTTGTAACAGTAGGCAGAACTACATTGTGAGTTACCTACAGTTATTACAATACATTACATTCTTATAAATACATTCTAAGAAAGTTATGTCTTTGTAGGATACGAAAGAGTTCCGTAGCTTTCAATTTTTAGTCCAGAATTTTTTCTTAATGTTAAATAATGATTGGGAAAAAATTCTGGACTAAAAATTGAAATTTTAGTAGATCAAGAGGAAACCTTTAAACTGAAAAATCAATGGGCATTCTCAATATCGTTCAAATACTTCTTGAAAAAAAAAAATCTCATGTAAATTGTTTTGTATGAAGACTCTTTGTCTGGTAAATAATCCTGTCATTGCTCAAGCTCTTATCCCCAAAGCACAACGGTACTTGACCGTTTACTTTGAAACCTTTTCAAGAACCATGTCGGTTGCTTTCCCACGCTTAGAAGTACCACTCAATATCATTGCCGAAACGTTCCAAGAAAGCTTATTGCTAATGTATTTATTACCTGAACAATTAGTCGAGAGACGGCCGAAAGGCAACAAAACAAAAGCCTAACAAGAGCCCACAGAAGTCATTTAAAGAATTGAGAACAAAACGCAGCGCATATTAAGTCCCATTCATGTTGTGTTCACATTAAAACGATTAAAGTACAGGAATACTTTGTAAAGATAGTGATTCTGTGGGAGCAATATTTCCTGTGTTCTGACGTCACTACTGTAGGCAGTTAGATATTCCCGCTTATGTACATTATTTACCTACAAATTTTATTTACTATTTACCTAAGTTAAGCTATTTACCTATTTACCTTTTACTATTTACTATCTAGCTATTATTTACCTAAGAAATAAAACCACGAGGTTATCGAATGGTGGGTGTTCGACAAAATCGAATACGCGCTAGAATAAAAGGAAATTCATAAGGGTTAAAAGGGAAATTCGTAGAGGTTTTTAAAGTTTAGTTTTTACTTCGCATGCCATATACCTCTCCATATGCACAGAGGTATGCCATATACCTCAGTGCCGCAGCGGGCGAATTTCCGCCTGCGACGCAGGAGGTTACGTTTTCGATTCCCGCCTCGGAACAAATGTTTGTACGATCTGCAGTTATTTTTTTGCGTGTTCTGAGTATTTTCTATGTATAATAAAAAATATCTATTTATGTAGTACAATGTATTTAGTATATCAATCATCTAGTACTCATACATAACACAAGCTCTGCTTAGCTTGGGGCTAGATGATGCTGTGTGAATTGTCCAGCATTATTTATTTATTATATTCTAAAAACACATGAAAGACATCTTAGGTTCCGTCACAAGAAGTGATTTGTATCACGGATTTCCTTGTATCACTGCACTTACGATTCTAATCAGCAGTTTGTGATTTCTGCCAATGCAACCAGACCTGAACGTGGCTGCTTCACTGGCATCATCTCACAGAGGAAAATGGCTTTGATGTTGAGTCTTTAGATTCAATTTGCTTAGATAAAAAATACTCAGTTTTTTTCATTTATTTTTGTTTTACATTAAGTGTTTATTTAATCTACAGCTAACGTAAACCGTATTTCGGTTTGTCTGTAAGCTTCTTAGTCTCTATGGTATATAAAATTACCTTAGATGTACGTAACCTAAGTAAGAAATGATATGATGTAGTTAATTAAGAAGCAGTTTAATTTAGATTTTTTGTAATACGTCTTAAAACTTTGTTTTATAACAAAGTAGTATTTCCACATATCATTTTTATTCGATGTTCTCATTATTCTTTATGGCCAATGTATATTTGATCAAGAATTTAAAACTAACTATGGTAGTTTTTATTGAAAAAATCAGAAAGTACTTAGTTGAATAATTTTTGTGCATTTTTGAATTTTGTAGAAAATTCGGTACCTAGAACATTCATAAATGCGAAGTAAAACATTTGAATGAGTTTACTCTATAACTCCTGTATGCACTATGTGCATTAAGTACATGGTAGGTTGCAGTAAAATGAACTTTATGAACAATAAAATAAAATATACTGTATTACTTGCACTTCACAAAATTTATGGGAAGTGAAATCCGATCCATGTTCGTAGAAACCCGAGGAGCAACTGCAGTTTTATACTTTGAATTAATCACCCTATTAATTCTCTTAGAAAATGTAGGTACCTACTAATGAGATAATACAGTGGTAATTGTCCGCAAGGTTACTAATTCGAATAGGAAGTAGAGGAATGGTGGACACTTCGTTATTATTGCATTCATGGTTGGTACTTCGGGTCGACTATTTATCACGTGAAGTTTTTTCGCAACTTTTTCTCCTTCTCTCGCATGTTTGGTGATACGTGGTGGGGTTTAGAAACAAAACACAAAATGACGTGTATTTTTTTGTAGGCACAAAAAGTATCAAAAACATTCAAAATATTGTTTCCAAATAAAAATAAAAATCTTTAATCAAATCTTTAGCCGCTTCCTCACCGCTGAAAGTGGAAACATTATAGGACACTTATTCTTCCTATCATCCTACCAAATCTAATCGGTTTCCGCGACGCTCGAGTAAATAAACTTTTAGTATCATGGGCTCCCCCCATGATACTAAAAGTTTATTTACTAAATAATACTACTACTAATACTAAATAAATAAATAAATTAATACTAAAATAAATAAATAAATAAAATAATGCTGGGCAGTTCACACAGCATCATCTAGCCCCAAGATAAGCAGAGCTTGTGTTATGGGTACTAGATGACTGATACACTTAATACAATGTATTACATAGATAGATATTTTTTATTATACATAGTAAACACCCAGACCTCCGGAACAAACTATGGAGCGCACAAATATTTGTTCCGGGCGGGAATCGAATCCGCAACCTTCCGTGTCGCAGGCAGACCTTCGCCTACTGCGCCTCATCGGTCGTCGTAAAAATACACCTGTAGGTACTATTTGGAAACAATATATTGACTCTTTTTGCAAGTTTGTTGTATCTACAAAAAGAAAGATTATAGATCCACCTGGATTGAAAAAATGATTAGATTATAGATTCACCACCTATATAATTTAATCCTGGAAAATTAAGCAACGTGCAAAAAATGTCTGTCTGTTCGGTTTGGAAATCATGTATTAACTAAAAAATAAATGAGTGCACGTCATACCCAAGTAACAAAAGGCTCTATAACCAAGGCGTTTTATCACCAAACTGTGATACAGTGTGCTAAATTGCACTATAAAGGTTTTCAACGAAACGTTCTGACTCTGTAAATTTTAGATTAAAGAGCATTTAAGTTCTATAATTTAGCTCTTAGATCGTTTACAGGACCAAATAAAACAATGTTTATAGTGCTGCACTGTAATAGCTGTGAAAAAAACTATTATAGTACTATTTAGCACTATAAATAGTAGTGAGATATATCTCACTACTCCCCCCTCTTGTGATATTTTGTGATTTGTCGTGAACCCCATCCCCCCACCCCTTTCGAGCGACGTGATAATGGACATCCCCAATCATCAAATATAATATAAGTAGAAGTGTTTGAAAAGTGTTAGACTTAGGTATAAGTAAACTTTTCCTCCACTCCGGTCTTTTCTCCGCTAGTGATATCCAGTTCGACTCCTAAATGTTAAGGAGTAAAACAAAATAGACAAATAAATAAATCAGGACATGACATCAAACATGGCCAAACCAAAGAATTAGGTACCTAAGACGTCTGAATTACAGGAAAGGGCGAAGAACGAACGATCGAAAACTTGTTAGTAGGCTGTCTAAATAGATAGCTAGATAATGAAAAAAATGCTTTGTTTCATAGCCTTATAAACACTAGTGATCCGTTCCGGTTTTGCACGGGTGCAATTAGAAAATGCAAAAGATATACCCTTGCGAAGCTGGGGCGTGTCGCTAGTAGTACCTACCCGAGTAATGTAGCTTCACAACGGTGAAAGAATTTTTCAAATCGGTCGAGTAGTTTCGGTTTCCTATTCAATACAAACAATGAAATGTTTCCTCCTTATAATATTAGTATAGATTCATTGCTTAATTTGATGTATCCTCTAGAAAGGCAATGCAATTGGCGACCTTATTGCTTACAGCAATGTCCTCCAGGAGCCAAGGTAAATGTAGGGCTAGGAGATTTCACACAGCAACGGGTAATGTAGCCCCAAATTACCTGAGCAAAGCTCGTTCTTTGCTTACCTATTTAAAGGTAAGCTATTTCACAGATAGATACCTAAAGTAGGCTGTAGCCTGTTAGTAAAGGCATCAAATTCCATAATCGGAGCACGTGTGAGGATATGAATGCGTGATAGTAAGTAATAAGATCGATTTGGTGGACACATGATTCAGTTTCTGAGTCAATCCCAAGGGTATCGGAAACATCCGTTAAATCAAGGTTATGTTTATTGTTGAATCCATAACACATGTAGGATCAAGTGGGGTAATTGCGAGTTACAACAACGCCAAACCACAATTTTATGGCCAACACCGGCATTTTAACGGATAAATGCGCCAATCATGGCCATCGCAGAACGAGTGCCCCACGTTTTGTCGAATTACAAAATAACTAATCTCATTTCAATAGTTTTCATGGTATAACAACGTTTGTTATAATGAATAGTTGATACAATGTATCATAATACAGATTAACAAAATAACCAATAGATAGATAATACTTTATTGCACACTTTATCATCATCGTCCTCATCAACCTATATTAGTCAATTGCAATTTTAAATTAGAAATAATTTACAAACGAATAATCGGGTCTTATCGTTCAAGAGCGATCTCTCTCAGACCAATAATACTTATATGGTATAATTTTATTTAATATTATTTTAGAAAATACACTGTTGTATAATTTTAGATTGTACAAAATTGTTATTGAGTCGAAAAAAACAGTATAGGAAGAGACATATTGAAAGGGCCGCTCTCTACTAAAGCTAATGACTGACAGTAGGTTTGATAAGTTTGATTTACAAACCACCCAACGGCCGCGAAACGCCCCCCCCCCCTACATACTAATAATTAAGCGAATAATGTGACAGTAGGTTTGATTTTCTGTGTAAAAATTTTAGAATAGAGTTTTATGTGTGAAATAGTATGTAGGTAAGTACTTATTTTAAAATTATTTGTTGAGTGTTAGATTATAGTATACTTATGTCAAGTAAAATTATATTAAGTGAAAATTAGTTGTTATGAAATTATTTAATGTGAGATTAGGTGTTTTGTATGTTATATCATAAAAAAACATCAAATGAAATGATACGAACTGACATTCGGTTATGTAAGTGTTATTGCAATTGCAAAAATATGCTTCTAGATAGATTCCCAGCACCAACTATTGCCATACAAGATAATACGAACGAAAACAAAAAATTGCGTTGCTTTCCTAGATGAAATCGTATATAAAGTTTTGTTGCCAATTTACATATCACGAGGAATCGACGTCATTAAATAAAGACACTAACACTCACTCATCAGTCTCTCAAACTGTCCAGCAATTTAGTTAGCACCTAGTATAATACCGTATACATATAAGAGAGGGCAGCAGAGATGGTAGGTTGCTATTACTTTTGCCCCGCTATTACCATTACTCCACTTGACGATATCAAACAAAGAAGAAAAAATTGCGCTGGCTCAAAGTCCGCGTCCGTGCAGCTTGAGGATGTATGTGTGGCTCTTTATTTAGATCCAGAGGCATTAGTCGCTTAAATTGCTTTTATAAATGAGAGGGGACGATATCTGTCAATTTAAAAATACAATTTACACCGTATTTGTGTAGGAAGCAGGCCCGATAAGAATTAAATCTGTATTAACTGATATTCTGTGCAAAAACATTATAGGTATCAGTGTCCAATTAAACCGTAGGGTTTTGCATCTTTTATGGCTACAGAGATGCAAAATGTTTGTTGTCTTCTTTCTCTGGTACAGGAAATGACAAAGCCCTGAAAGTATTCTTCATGCATTTGAGTCTAACGAGGCAGTACAAACTTAGTACATACTGAGCAGAATAAAATGTTTTGGTCCCTTTTCATAAAGCGGGCACACGTTCCCATGCGTTTTTATTCGGAACATGAGGCGAACAAGCCAAGAGACAATCTGGCTTGGACGGTCGTTGATCTAATTGAGCATTTGAGCTGTGCGTGCGTGATAAATGTTTTAAATGGACTAATTACGTACAGAGACGAGAATTGGTGAGTCAAGGCGGACGCGGCCGGCCGTGGGTGGTAGACAGCATGGCTCCGAGCTCATACTCTCAGCTCAAACATCTTTTAAGTACTAAAGTCATTTACAACGGGATATTTTCCATGATTCGAGTTTCGAGTTTTCCAATATTTCAAAACTCGAATCATTGTAAACGACTTTAGTGTTAATAACCATGATAGTTTTAAAAGTTTTATCTTTTAAGTAGTTTTGTAGCGTGCTTCAAAATCCGGCAACACTGTCTCTAAAAACAGTAAAGTGTGACGTGGTGGTGGTTAAATAGTTCCGAAATTGCATGATTACGTTTCTAAATCGGAATGCTCCACAGTTTTTTCTTACAGTCTTAATTGCCTTTAATTTTCTCTATCGATTTCGCCGCTCGTTTTGTTTCTCGGCACAGAATACAGTAAGATGAGAACTTTCGCTGAGAATTAAGTAGGTATACAGAGCCGACACGCGCCAAAAAACAACGACAGGCTTCGTGATTTGCGCGTAACGGGTCCAGTAGCAGCGGCTGCGGTGATTTGCAAAATGATTTCATACAATTATAGCGATTGGATCTCATAACTGGTTTTTATAGCGCAAGATTGAGTTGAAAATGTTTTTGAAATTACCTCTCACATCGAAATGGCGCGTTGGATTGCGCTTACGAACACGTAGGTCACTGTATCTGACAGAAAAAATGTATTAACTGGAGAGGACACCGGCCTATAATTTTCCGTTGCTGGGTAGGATGTCTTAAATTCTTGAAATTTCAGTCCTCATGCAATTGGTTTTGTCGATTTAATTACAAGATCAATACAATACCTACCATGATATCCAGTAGGTTTGGGAAAGCGTTTTTAGTGGCCGGCATTTCCCTGATAAGACATTTTGCATGCTATGGTACCTAACCCGTTTTGGTTTATCTATCAGCCTTCTAAAATAGCGGAAAAACTATATTTACTTACTGTAAAGTGTGACGTGTTTCAGTTTACAAACCAGATATCGTTTTTAATTAACTTCAAAATTGTGTAAACATCGCACAAACATAAAATCGAATATAATATAGATGGTTATATGCAACAATATGTTGTTTTATACCGTATATATTAATTGATAAAATTCGTTACTGGTCAAAAGGTCATCATCATTCATCAGAAATACTTAATGTGACGTAAGGACCTAACTATACATATGTTATGTGTAGACCGATACTTAATGAAAAAAACCTTAGCGAAGATGACATAACATAGTAATAATGATTTTAGAAACAGTTTTTTACTATAGAAGACTACTAGGTATCTATTACAATTGGATTGTCTATTAGATTCGCCCGCGGAATTCCACTTTCGTTACCAAAATTTGAAGCATCTTCACTGCCATATATAGGTACCTACCCAAAGTTGGGTAAAGTCGGTCCCCTACGAATATACTTAGCTTCAGCTTTAAGGGTGGTGTTCTTTTTTGGTTCTTTTAAAAGGTAATCGGACAATAACGTTTTTATTGACGTTTTTGACAGTAGTTTTCTTTTCATACAATAAATTTTAGAGGTCGACGGAGTTGCTAATGTCCAATTATCTCCGAAGAACACATGCCTAAATAGACTGTTTTTTTTCTTCTTTTTGTTTGTTTCTTAACAATCAGTTGAAATTAAATCATACGTCTTCTCTTAACGAAGATAATGGTACCATTAAGCGCTGAGCAAGCCTTACCAATCCTTGTTCCCTCTCGGACACGTCATGCAGACCAACAATTTCTTATCGCAGCTTTACGATGCGCTTCCTCTATCTTTAATACTTCGGCCGTCGCTATTTCCACGTTCAAGACTCTCTGCGTTTGTTTTTACACTTTTTCTGCACCTGCCGCGTACATTATAACAATGGAGAAGTAAATATTGGGAAGGTGAAGATAAAACTGTACGCACATGCCTGAGCGATGAGTAACTTATAACAATGATCGGGAGATGTCAGGTGCATCTCAGATTATTCAAACTTGTCTTATTTTTTATGGACAGGTGCTCGGTTGCTTGTGATGTAATGTTGGGACAGGATTCGACATTCTATTACAACTGACTTACATTCTCTTCAAGCAAATGCACTTGCACTACTTACTCATTTCTTCATGCCTTAGCCGAGTTTTCGGCCATGGCGGCCAGTCTCAACGGAGACTAGCCATGTGCACAGTGCACATAGTAGTCTCCATGTAGTGCACAGTGTAGTGCGCAAACCAGGGTCGGACTGGCCATATAGTCAGGGTGGCGTTTGCCAGTCGGGCCCCATCCTGTACGGACTCCCATGGTCTGGCTTGCGGGTTTTACCGCAAGCACGGCGGTAGCCACCCATTCAGGCTAGGGCCCGGTTACAGTCACAATAGGCTCGCTCTGATCGCCGTTGTTTCGATGATATTTGCCTTTCTACATTTTTTGTCAAAGAGAGGTCCGGCGCTGATTCCATCTACCACTATCCAGTCCCGGGCCCCGGGCTTACCTACCCGGGCCCTTAGGGCCCAGTCCGACCCTGGCGCAAACGCAGGTGCAATCTCTATTCCCTTACTCTTATAATCCGATGGGACGGCAGTCATTTCTTGTGAAATAGTTCTTTAGGAAAATAAATACTGCCAGGTATTTTTCAGCCGTAAAGCAGCATAGCTGTGTTCCGGTTCAAAGGATAGGTATGATTGCTGGTAAAATTACTGGAACATGATGCTTTACACCTATGCTTTTAGTTGCTGAGCGCAAGTGTATCGTAGGGCATATTCCAAGCGTGCGTGCCATTCAAAGGCGATGCGTTAGTTCGTCGATGGTGGACCGTTTGCTTGTTCCATCAAACAGCAGTAAAAAAGAAGTTAGGTAAACCACTCAGGGTCTTGTGTATAGTCTCGCAAATTAAAAACCTATTTTAATAGAGAGCCATACAATTTAATTAACAGTTTGTAAGTGCAATTTATCATAAATCGACCCTACGCGATAAAGAGATTTTGCTGCAGGATTTTCAGGAAAAGTATTACTTCAAAAGTTACAAAAGAATACTTTTATATGCAGCTATTCAAATAGCTGTTTTTCCTTTTTTCTTACGTTTGATTAATAAATATTAATTTTCACGTTATTCGTAGCATTTCGTAGCAGCGCGTAGCACTTTCGTAGACAGTCAAAAATTATATATCCGGAATATATTTTCACGAATTTTCTTAGGTTTGTAGCTATTTTTTATTATTTATTTTGTAAGGAGTTTATGTTCAGTAGTCTGTGTTCATAATTTTAAATTTTGAGTAAGTATTGTTTTTACTCTGCCATTAATATAGGAATTTCCAGGGTAACTTTTAATTAAAATAATTTCCTGCTAGCGTATTTTTATGTTTTCACTAAAAAGACTAGCCCTGATGGTCACGAAAGTGTTTTCCTATGACAATACCAGCATATGTCACACCAACACCAGCCAGGGTGTTGATACTTAACGTACTTATAAATTGTTGTAATTTATTCTTTTTGATTGGGCATGTCATAAACATTGCTTACCAGACTCAATGGTGAAACCACTTGGTCTCCTATCAATTACATTTATAATCCTTTACACAAACTTTGATCAAGCTTTGAAAATAAAAATAGATGATATAGAGGAGGGAAAATAGGTGTATTTTAATCTTTCAGAAAACCTAAGTCTTGTTAAACCAGTCGGTTTCAGACGGATCAACTTCTCTAATAGCGGCAATTTCACTATCGCGAGAAGGTACCAAAAATTTATAGTGATGATTATTGGGAATACCAGGACTTTCTGTGAGGGTGGTGATAGAGGGAGGCAGACTTTTGAGTGTTGGTGTTGGGTGTGTGGTGGAGTTGGGGTAGGGTGTGCGGGCGGAGGCAGGGGTTGCGGGCGGGGGCGGGGGCGGGGCGCCGGGCACGCCCGGCGACGCCGCGGCGTCTGGCAGCGCGCGCGCTCATTCCGGCCGCGAGTGCTGCTGCGCGCGCACGCCATGCGCCGCCGACTACCGTACACACAATCACACGCCCGCGCCAGTTATGTTACCGCACTCCGCTGTCCTCGTGAACCCGTGTCGTGTTATATCTTCCCGAAGCGTTGAGTGCCCTGTTCGCGGATTATTCGTTCGACGTTGGATGCGTTGAAATTTCGGGTGAGTGAGAGAGTCGAGTGGCCGCGCGCAGCCGGTTTGACCGCATTATTTTCGAAATACGTACGCCACTGTCCGGTCGACCGCGCTACGCCGATCAAAACATTACAACAACAACATATAAAATTCGGCGATGTCCAAAATCCACCCAGATGGGATAGCCTGTTCGTCTCGATCGGTCACCTGTCACGTCTAGGACTTGCAACAACTTACTTCAACTTGAAAATAATTGGTTAGTAGGTATTTCCAAATAGTTAAAGTTCGTGCTGAAACGTATAACAACAACAGTTAACAAGTATAAACAATGCACAGTGCGGCTGCGGGCCCCGCGCTCGTAGCCCGACGCAGCGCATCGCGTTGAACTCTTTAATATCACGCTTTTGGAAAGTGCTTGAGCGATAAAACCATGTTTATTGGATGTTTGTGTAACATATCTTGTTTTTCGTTTCTCTTAATTTTAATACAGTCTTAATGGTCTACAATATAAAATTTTAATTAAAATTCCGAACAATACGACAGCTTTAATTTTCGTGTTGTTACAACTTTATTTTTATGGTTTGCAAAATTGCTTGGAGTCGGCCTTAAGGTCTCGTGTTTGAGGTCAAGTCTGGCTTGAGTTTAGAGGCTACTTAACTCTTAGGAAGTATTTTTTACAAAAGGACACCTACATTTCTTTAAAAGAGCCTTCTAATCATTACGCCTTACATCTATTTACTTAGGTATTTATTTCATTTTATAATAAGTCAATACAATCTTATTTTCTTTACTTTTATGTGACTGTCATCAGATTTAATTCCTTATTGAAATATTTTTATCTTAGTTTCATTAATTAACATCTTAATCATTTTCCGAACCATGATTTTAAATATTCATATCATTTTGTACGTCTTGTTATGCAATATTAACATAGAAAATTACAATTAAAGAAGAGAAACAAGTTAAAATTAGTATTTACAATTAAAACAGTTCAACTAACTGCAGAGCAAACCATCTAGATGTAGCTTGACTGATCCATATGCAATTATTCAGATACTTTCCAAAATTAGACAAGATTAAGTTTTAATTTAGAAATTTATTTTGAATCAAATTGCCTTTTAATTGAACTTCTTCATTAAATAATCTTCAAAAATATTGATTCCAACGAGACTTCAACTCGGATTTATCCCTCAGTTTGAAAGCTAAATGCCACGTTTTTACCATTTTCAATAGATAATGTAACAAAAATCATAGGAGAATCATCATTTTCCTCAACACACTAAAATAGAAAATATTTTAAGATGAACCAACTAATCAACTTGTTGATCAAATTGTTTTTCATTAACTGTGAATAAAATAACATCAACAACTAAACAAAAGCTACAGATGTTCCTTATCATTCATATAATGAGTTTAGGTTGGAAATTCTTGCACTTGCAAGTCTTATCAGTTGCATAACAAATACCTTATCACTGTTACCCTCTTAATTATTTATAAACCATTTCTGATCTGATCTGCAGATATCTGTTCAGGATGTTCTGGGTATTTTCTATGAATACCTAATTAAAAAAAAACTATGTAGTGTTATGTATATTAGTCCTCCCATAACACAAGCTCTTCACAAGCTCTTCTTAGCTTGGAGATACTGTG
>JAPQVW010000163.1:0-38878 GCA_028535905.1 Quercus berberidifolia | reverse complement strand
TATTACAACCATTGCAGCTAATTAAATAATTACCCACCTACGTTAGAGTGTATTTAAACATATGGTTCAATGATTCATTTATTGGTAAAAGATAATAATGACAAGTCAAATAATACATACCTTACAATACAGGGTGTCCGGAAGGTCGATGCAAAGCCGTGAAGGGGGGTAGGTCACCTCGTTACGCATCTATTCAGGCTAGATTACCATAGTCCAATGTCGTCGAATTCCGAGTTATCATAATATCCATGATTTTTGAAAAATTTACCAAAATCATATGCTTATTCGTTCATAGTGTTCAAACAGACAGTTACTAGTACCTAACAATTTGTTTGCGTCCTAGCAATGATGTGTATTCAATCGATAAACACCAAAACAATCATCTGTATCCACATAACTGACTAATTGGGAGGTGTTTAATAATGAAATATTAATCAAAAATTAAAATTACTTTTTGTATACTACTGTATATATAGATGGTAAGTTTAATAATTAAAATAATAAATTACTTGCCTAAAGGCAGATTAAACAATGATTCAAATGTATTCAAATATGATCTCTAAAGCATTGTACTCAAGTAATGAATGAACTTTTACTTTTTACTTTTCGACCGATGTGGCGCAGCGGGCGAAGGTCTGCCTGCGACGCGGAAGGTTGCGCGTTCGATTCCTGCCCGGAACAACTATTTGGGCGCTTTACAGAAATTTGTTCCGGAGGTCTGGGTGTTTACTATGTATAATAAAAAAAACTATCTATGTAATACGTTGTATTATGTGTATCAGTCGTCTAGTACCCATAACACAAGCTCTGCTTAGCTTGGGGCTAGATGATGCTGTGTGGATTGTCCGGCATTATTTATTTATTTTATTTATTTACTCTTTACTTTTACTAAATACTACTTGTACTTCGATGATACAATTAACTAAATTAGAAAACGGAAAACCATCTTATCAAATCACATCACATTCACCATCATCATCAGCCTATATTAGGGGAGGCCTATATCCACTGCTCGCTCGCTATATCCACTATGCGATGCTGGATGCGGCAAGCTGAAGACAGGGCGCCATAATAGCGCCCTGTCTTCAGCTTGCTGCATCCAGCATCTGCCTGCAGTCTTTCAGTTTCAGTCGCAGGTCGTCATGACACCTGCCACTTTCACACTAATATTCTAAATGTGAAAGTTTGAATGGATGCTTGTTAGATACTTCTTCAGGCCAAAACTATCTAAAGATTGAGAAGGCTTATTAATTGAAATAAGTCAATTATTAATTATATAAAAATTAATTAATTGTCTTATTCTTAAATTTATCCATCAGATATTCAAATATCAATGCTGTTAAGCTGATCATGGTGGTGCTCACTCCATTTTTATGTTAACATCCCTGTAACCTAAATAAATTTTTCGCAAAATAAATGTATTTAAAAAACTGCTTCATCAGCATTATCTATCATTGTAAAAATTAGACAACCTTATTTTTATGTCTATGTAAGTTTATTATAATGATTCTATGTAGGTATTATAGTATGTAGTGTAAGTATTCTTGTCTTCTTTTATATTTTTTTTTATTTTTCCATGTGCGTCTTTATTGTTATATCTTGTACATTCCATCCCAAGGTTGCCTGGAAGAGATCGTTCATCGAGTGATAAGGCATAGTGATAAGGCAGCCTTTGTACTTCAACTTCTCGTATCATTTATTTCTGTACTGTTTTCTGTGTTTATGTGGTACAATAAAGTATTATCTATCTATCTATGAATTTCAATTTGAAAGAAACTACATTTATTCAAAACTATATTATAGAGTAAGAGCCAGCGACTGCCAGACCTTCGTTATTTTGTAAAACCTGAAAGTTTGTCTACGCATGTCCCCCAACACAGGTAAGGACGATCATAGAATATGGAATTTGAACGGTGGTTACTTTGGGAGATAACACTTTATATGTGTCTGGCAAGATGTTAAAGCTATTAAAACTGTCTGGCTACTGAGGTAACATCTTCTAATAGTCCCCCAAGTAACATATATAAAACACAGCTTTTACACTATAACGAACGTATGATTATAGTTCATTAAACCTGTGAACTATAATAAATTATTACTATACTTTGGTTATAGTGTAAAGGCTGAATTTTATATATGTGACTTGGGGGACTTGGGTTATTAGGGACCCGGCAAACATCGTATCGCAATTTTTATTTGCAGAAAAGTAAATTTAGGTTTATAATTAAAGAATGTGCATAATTTGGACAGTGGGTCATCATTGTTGAAACACTCACTGCATAATTACCTATGTTACGTTAATTATAATACATAATTTATTTTATTGTATTTTTACATCATCACAACTTCTTCGTCAGTTTCATATAACACGTGTTTACTTTATAAATAAAGGTTACTAGGCAAATTGTCGACTTTATGATACTTTTATTACTAGCAGAAAAAATTTGACATCATCACATCACACTAATATATATGTATATTATCTATAAATGCGAAAGTTTGGATGGATGGATGTTTGTGGCTTCTTCACGCCAAAAATACTCAACCGATTGAGCTGAAATTTTGCATAGATGTAGCCCTACACTGGAATCAAACTTCGAAATGATTATTTTAAAAGTTTTAATTCACTATAAATGATAAAATTTATATTTATAATTATTTTTAATAATTCCTTTATGTTTTAAAAAAATATATATATTTTCTCGGTTCATATATTTATATTTTGATTTTTTTTTTTTTATTTGAGTTTACATATTAAGGCTTTTTATCCTGGATAAGGGGTGTGCGAAGCCGCAGGTAGCAGCTAGTCCTAAAATAAAGATTTATTTGTAGATAAGGGAAGTAAGACTAAAGCCACCTGTTTTTAAAATATACTTGATTTGAATAACGATCACATCAAAACCAGATTAGTTCGAAATAAAGAATCGTTTAGTAGATATTAATGTAATTTGAATAACTACCCACTTAATTAAAGAATAATTGATAAAAGATTGAGCTAAAAGTCACTGACTTCTGAAATTGGGACACTCTTGTACAATTCGTTATTAGTTTCAAACAAAGATAATTGTTTAAAAAAATAAAAACCGACTTTAACTACGTCAATTGCTACTAAATTGTTATAGCTTATCGTGATTCCTCTACAGCATAAAGTTGTTTTTTAGGTTAAAATACTTATACCTCGAGAATAAAAAAATATTTTTTCTATACTATACATTAGTGAAAGAATCATCGGAATCGGATAACTATGTGCGGAGATATGAATTAACATACATACATAAAAAAAAACAACAGCCGAATTGAGAACCTTCTTTGAAGTCGGTTAAAAAAGAACCACCTCTCTCCCATCTCTCGGTCTTTTCCTAACACCATTCGATTCCATTTCAAAAGTCATTACCATTAACCACATTCTTTACACAGCATTCAATCCTATTACCATCGACAAAAGTCGGATTGATATCGGCATGTGACATGTTTTTGTTAGCACAGGTGTACTAAGCTACCTACATGATTCTACCTACCTACACATTATACATTTTAATAGAGCATTCCAAATGCCAAGCCTAGGAGCAATTTAATTGCCACACTGCAGAATATGTATGTCCTTCTATAGTACAAATTGAATACATATGTATTTATTGTTATTTTAAAGCCACAACACACGATTAAAATATCTTCGAAAGATGCAGCAGAGTCTGTCTCGTCAGAAAATAATGTGATGGTCTAAAGGCTATGTTTTATTGCTACCTCAAATATAAAAAAAAATCAGTTAATTTGATATAAATTGTATTAAACCCTGAAATAAATTGTAGTAAGCCTTAAAATAAATTGTAGTAACGTAACATAACTTAAGAAAAAATGCTATTTCACAGTTATATATACTTATACATATACATATACATATACATATACATATACATATACATATATAGGAAACTCTTTAACGATGAAATAGCAAATTGAGAAATATTTAAAAAGGATCCTAGCCCTAAAGCACAGAATAAAATATATGAACACAGAATACAATAAAATATATTAACACACAGATAACGCTCAGAATAAAATATGTTAACAAATAATTGTGCGCTCCACAGACATTTGTTCCGGATGTCTGGGTGTTTATTATGTATAATAAAAAAATATCTATCTATGTAGTATAATGTATTAAGTATATCAGTCATCTAGTACCCATAACACAAGCTCTGCTTAGCTTGGGGCTGGATGATGCTGTGTGGATTGTCCGGCATTATTTATTTATTTATTATTATTTATTTATATAGTATTTTAGTATGTGCTTTAGGGCCAGTCCTTTTTCTATATTCTATATGGTTTAGGTTACTTTTGGTAGTACTAAGAAATATTGCTTTATCATCAGCTTTTGCACGATAGAATATTTTAATTCACCATTCTTTTAATTCGATTCCTAGTTGCATCAAGTAGTAAAACCCGGTCCATCGAACAAGTGATTTTAAACACCTATCTCTCCCACAGAGACGAACTCCTTTTTCGGAGTATCAGACCTCACGGACAACAAGCTGATCTGGCGCCAGCTGGTGGCGGAGCTGGTTGGTACGTTCATCTTGGTGTCCATCGGAGTGGCTGCTTGCATCACCATCAGTGCGGGCAGTGCGCCCCAAACGACGTCCATCGCGCTATGCTTCGGCTGCTCGTCGGGTCCATTGTGCTGGTAAGTGAGAATATGAGCCAACGAAGTGCTATAGAACGCAAGTGCCTAATAGTTTACAATCTCTAAAGCTTACGGCGTATTTAACTCTAAGAACATTGTTCCAAAGTCCATATCTGCGGCCAAACAACCTAACAAATTACGAAAAGCTAAAAATAAATAAACTTTATAACTCGTAATAACAAAGGAAGTAAACTTTACGCATAACTAATAGGTATGATAGTCTGTAGAACTAATAAATTTACCTTATTTCCGCAAAAAATAAATAGGTAGGAATGAATGAATGTACACTTTGTTGTATAAATTAACATAAATAAAAAAATCTTATATCTAAATAAAAATAACATAGTACAAAAGGCGGCCTTGTCGCTGATAGCTATTTCTCCCAGGCAACCTTGGAGTAGGAGTAGGATATTCATTCAAAAATTTGTCTCAGTCACATCCATCATAACCTAATCGGTAGGTATCTTTTTTTTTAAATTAGTATTACAAACAAAACTTATAATAATAACACTAAGTAAACCACAGAGGTTTGTAAAGGAGTGCTATCAGCGAGACAGCCGAGTAACTATTCGATAGGTTTAACAATAATAATAATAATATAAGCATATTATTATTATTGTTATGAGTTTTGTGATATAGGTTTAACAATAATAATAATAATATAAACATATTATTATTATTGTTAAACATATCACAAAACTCATAACCATATTATTTCTTCTAATTATCCTGAATATTACGTTCATAAATTGGAATTAGGTGAGTAATTAGGTGTGATCTACGCCATTTTGATTGTGTAGGAAAACAATAGTTTTCGTAGTCAAGTTTCATAAAACATGACATTACTAAAATAACCAGTTTTGTTGTTTGTTTATTGATTGAAACCAAACAAATTCCGTAAACATAATTTGGAAGGAAACGATTGTCGCTAGTCAAATTCTTGACGACGACATTTGTGGCGCAGCGGGGTTCGATTCCTGCCTCGCGACAAATGTTTGTATGATCTGCAGATATTTGTGCCGGGTATTTTCTATGTACTTATAATAAAAATATATGTGCCTATGTATGTATATAAAGTATTGTATTAAGTTCATCAGTCATCTAGTACCTACCCATAACGGCTTATTCCAGTTTTCCCCCCCTACATAAATAATATAATAAATAATGCTTGACAATCCACACAGCATCATATAATCTAACCCCAATATGCAGAGCTTGCGTTATGTTGAAGGGAGAAAACTGGAATCGAAAAAAATATTGTTCCAGTTTTCCCTCTCACAGTTTTTTCGTATTCCAGTTTTCCCTCTTCAACATAACGCAAGCTCTTCATATTGGGGTTAGATTATATGATGCTGTGTGGATTGTCAAGCATTATTTATTATATTATTTATGTAGGTATTTAAATTTAAGTACAAATAAAAAACAAAAGAACTTTTATAACTAACTTAACACTGTATTCTCGAATGATTTGTATAACTTGGTCTTTATAAAACAATCACATATAGTCACAGAAAAGCCTTCCTACATAAAGTGGAAAAAAAAGAAAATTATTATAAATAAATAAATAATGCTGGAAAATCAACACAGCATCATCTAGCCTCAAGCTAAGCAGAGCTTTTATGTTATGTGTAATAGAAACTGATATACATTACATAAATAGATATTTTTTATTATACATAGAAAACACCCAGAACCCCGGAACAAATATCTGCAGATCGTACAAATATTTGTACGTAGCGTACCTTCGCCCACTGCGCCACAGAGGTCGTCTCTGTTGCTGGTATTTTATGAACGATCTCTTCAATACCTACTCTCTTTGCTTACCCTGAAAATCAGCTATAGGTACCTATGTAAGCACCTAACCTACCTACATATGTATCTGTATCGAATGATTTATATACGCCTATCCGTTCCAGTCATTACAATAGAGACTTACTACATTAATCACTACATAGTATAAAACAAAGTAGCTTTCTCTGTCCCTATGTCCCTTTGTATGCTTAAATCTTTAAAACTACGCAACGGATTTTGATGTGTCTTTTATAGATAGAGTGATTCAAGAGGAAGGTTTATATGTATAATACATGCATAATTTAGTAGAGAAACACTGATTATTTTAGAGGTTTCTAATGTGATGTCGTAAATAAACACATTTTTTTGCGCTTACATTGCAAACGCTGGCTGAACCCTACGAGATAGAACAAAATAATGTACTACAGTATTGTACACCTTAAAAAGGTCTACAAAAAAGTCCGTGATGGTATATGTCTATCTCTTAGGAATAACCCACAATAACCATTTTTTATCCTTTACTTTTGCACCCGTGCGAAGCAGGGGCGGGTCGCTAGTATATTATAATACATTAGGACGCATGCGTATTGTGTAGATAATAACAAAGCGTGTTTTCACAAACATCAAAGATCATTTTCAATGTCCGATATTTCCCACGCGGTCGGGGACCTGCCTCTACATAAATATCCACACATGTTCCAAATCTAAGGCCAATATGCAAAATAGACAATATTGACCTTGACATACGAGTTACTTTCCTGTGTATTTGATGTAGCGTTGCTGGTAGAATTATTTATATTTAGATCTAAATAAGGCATTATGTAACGTGTTCTTGAGTGAAGACCGCGACTTGGCAAACGTAGTGTAGGACATCCTCCGGTCAGGTGGGAGGACGAACTGCGTAAGAATGCTGGCAGATGCTGGATGCGGCAAGCTGAAGACAGGACTCTATGGCGCTCATTGGGGGAGTCCTATGTCTAATATAGGCTGATGATGATGATGCAGGTATTATGTAATAAGGAGGTGTGCGTGATAGTTAGGTGGTCCTTATTGGTCCTAAATTGATAACCTACTATATATTTTTCTCCGTTACTGTAGTAACTTATGTCATGAAACTTAAAATCAATACAATGAAATAATATAATGAATTTATTTTTATTATATATTTTTATTTTACTGTGAAAGCTTTTTACCTACTACCTCTAGAACTTCAGGTAAACCATTACAAACGTCGTCGGTAGCCGTTACGACATATCTTCTTTTAGTATACAAGGTACTTATTTTCCTGTGGGTACTTGTTTTATGATGTCCAGTTTATAGCTTTTCTATTTATTAATTTTAATCAAATGTTGCGAATTGCTTATAATATGGATGAAAGAAGATTTTGTGATTATGTAAATGTTCAATGTAGGTACCTAATAATAAACCTTTTGGACTGACTTTTGATGGATCATTATAAATTTTGTAATTAGCAAGTAGGAACTGTCTACTAAATACTAAGTACATTCGCGCTGTGACCGCGGATACTTACACAAATCTACTTGGTTTTTTAGTGTCTTAGTACCTTTAATATTAGATTAAGTTTTTGATAAGTAAATATAGACAAAAAATCAGAATAGAAAAAAGTAGTTACTACATGGACAGGACCACAAAAAAAAAGAAGCCGAGGCAGATCAAAAGAGAGTTGTATAGACGAATTAAACAAATTGGCTGATATAGACTGGTTAAACAAAGCGCAAGACATAAAAGCTTGCAGTAAAATGGAGGTGGACTTCACTCGATGAGAGGTCCTTATTAATACGTATTATTAATTTCTATTCAATCTTATCTAATTATTGTATAAATTAAGTGTCATATTATTCAATTTATCATTAATGTTGTAAATTTTATTTTTTTTATATAAAAAAAATGCTTTATTATTATATTCAGAATAAAACTAAACTTTCGCGATTTGTTAACATTTAATGAATATTTATCGGGTATTTATCGCGACCTGCGAAAGACTGCAGGCAGATGCTGGATGCGGCAAGCTGAAGACAGGGCGCTATGGCGCTCATTAGGGGAGGCCTATGTCCAGCAGTGGAGTGCTATAGGCTGATGATGATGATGATTTATCGCGTAGCTTGTTTTTATTTCCCCTACGTTTCTATCGCGTTACAGCGATCGTGGTCACGGGGTGTAACGCGATAGAAACGTAGGCGAAATAAAAACAAGGTACGCGATAAATACCCGATAAATATTCATTAATATTTAGAACAAAGTTGTCGCTTTGACTTAACTCTAACATAAAATAATTTCATAAGAGTCTGACATATAGTCCAGTTTATCAAGTATTGTTTTCAAGCGTGTTCTGCAGAAGGTTGCATCAAGCCAAGGGCGTGTAGGAGGAGATCAAAATGTAATCAAATTATTTACATTTGCATAGGACATTATCATCTAGATGTCTGACAAAACTTTATAAAGAGACAGTCGGCCTCATAACATCTGTTCATTATTTTTTATTAAGTTCAATTGTCTCATAAATTTCATAATTAAACTACATATTTAGGTGCGTTCTTTCTTATTTTCTTTTAATTTATCAAGTGCATACTAATTTTCTTATATTTTTTTTTATTATTTATTTATTTATTTAATTTATTGGAAAATCAACAGCTATGATATCTTAAATAGATTTAAGTAAATATAACAGAAAGCTAATTATAGATTTTTGTAACAGGTAGTCTTTACTGTTTTGTATCTACCCAGTACATATGTATATCCTGCGGAGTAAGGACCTGGTGACCCGTGCCACAGGTTTTATAAACCTCTCATGGGCACGATTCTCTTGCAAAACAAGATAACTAGCTATAAACTAAGATTAAGCCAAAATCGTAAACAATTATCTTTTGCAAGAGAAAATAAATATAATATTCATTCATATTCCCAGACATATTCAAGGACGACCGATGTGGCGCAGCGGGCGAAGGTCTGCCTGCGACGCGGAAGGTTGCGGGTTCGATTCCCGCCCGGAACAAATATTTTGTGCGCTCCTTAGAAATTTGTTCCGGAGGTCTGGGTGTTTACTATATATAATAAAAAATATCTATCTATGTAATACATTGTATTATGTATATCAGTCACCTAGTACCCATAACACAAGCTCTGCTTAGCTTGGGGCTAGATGATGCTGTGTGGATTGTCCAGCATTATTTATTTATTATTTATTATATATGAATGACTGATAAATTGTCGCGACGTCATTGTTCGATTGTAAAAATCAAATATTTGTAACGATACATTGAAATCAAAGGACACAAAAACTGTTTTATTTTAAAGAAAAATAAACATAATTGAATCTGAACTTGTCTCTCAAGTGAACTGTAAAAGAAATGACCCTGGTTCACGAAAATTAACATCAAAAGCTTCGCCACACCGCTTTTAAAACTTGTTATTCTGGTATCCCTTAAACGTCGTTTTCATTCACTTTTTCTTGAGCGAAATTGACTCATTAGATTGCGAGGTCAGAGTGATTTGTAAATGAAAATCGAATTATTTCCGATCAATCGAGCAGGATCGATAACTATAAGATCTGTCGTGCTGCTCGGCTGATAATGTCGTATTCACTCACTAACGGATCATTAGGCGAGCTTTTTCACTGCTCATGGCTGACAGTTTGGTTTGTACGACGCGAAACAAGACATGCTCTTGAAGCATATTTATTTATTTGTCCGTTTTTGCCTTTTTGCCAATGAAATAAAGTAATTTTTTTTTTTCGTGGGAAACTAAAGGGACAGGTAATTTATAATGTATTTGTTTTTAAGACGAGGTTTTTAAGTCGAAAGGTTAAAGCTCTTTATAGAGCTTTTACAAAATGACAGAGGTCAGGAAGTTTCTACATAATATATTAGTATTTTTAGAGTTCCGTACCCAAACAGTAAAAACGGGAGCCTATTACTAAGCCTCCACTGTTTGTCCGTCTGTTAGCGGGCTATAGGTATCTCCGTAAAAGGTAGACAGTTGAAATTTTTACAGAGTATGTATTTATTTTGCCGCAATAACAACAAATACAATAAATGTAAGTGAATAAATGTGTGCAATAAATGTAATCAAATTAAGGGGGACTCCCATAAAAAACATGGTTTTTCGTTTTGGCCATGTTAAGGTTGAGCAAGTAACATGATTTGGCGTTTTTTACTCAACCTTAACAATTGCTATATATCTTGAACCGTAAAAGTTAACCTGTTGAAATTATGACAGGGTGTGTATTTCTATTGCCGCTATAACAACAAATAATAAAAATTAAACAAATTTAATAATAAAGGGGCCAACGTCCCTACCACGTTGAGTACCGGTCACCGAAGTTAAGCAACGTCGGGCACGGTCAGTATTTAGCATCATGCTGTCATTTTGTTTTTTTCAATCTATCTTTTTTTGGGTTTCTTTTGCGAAAAAGTTTTGTACAATAGTACAGAACCCTTCGTGTACAAGTCCACTCGCACTTGACCGATTTTATTTTAAATAACTATAATATATATATATTTTATTAATATTCTATTGCAGTTAGCTCAACTGTTTCAATTGTAAATACTAGTTCTTATTTGTTTCTATTCATTACTTGTTATTTTCTTGTTTACTGTAAATTGTAAGGTCATTGAGCTGTAGTTTACAAAAGGGCCACTCACACGCACTCGATGAAGTATAGTAAGTACGCGTGACATCGCCCACGTCGGTCCACAATAAATCTGTCAATCTGACATTGGTGGGATCTCGCGCAGGCGCGGATTGTTCCATTGTGATGCTAATCCGCGATTGACAGATGATGCGCTTGCGCAAGGGTTGTGTACGCTCGTCGTGTAAGTGGATGTGTTATATAAACAGTGTATGACAGATCTTAACTTAAAAACAGTTTTTTTACGATAACATAAATACCTGTAAAATAAGACTAAATGTATTGCAGGAATATAAATAATGACGGAAATTTTGCACAGTATTATCTAGCCTCGAAGAAAACACAACTCGTGTTGTGAGTAGTGAGTACCTAATAACTGTTATACTAGTATTGAACACACATACTTTATAACTTACAATGAGTCCGAAACGTCCCACTTTTGCGCAAAGGCCTCTTCTATTCTTCCATGCGCCACTATCCTGACACATTTTAATTTTGCATGTTGTGACAAGGCAGTATGTTAATAAATTCTGCCTTGTGGCGTGCAAAATTAAAATAATCATAATTTAATAATAGTAACCCCAATGAGTTACCATTATTGCTAAAAGCTATTGTACCTACATTCCTGCGTATGATTTGATTTGAAAAATATAATAAGTACTACAAGCCTTGTTAGCACTCGGTCAAAATATTTTTCCTTCTTTTCTGTTTCTTTTGTCGTTAACTGTACTACCCAATTACCCGACTTGTTATTATTGGGCCAGTAATCACTGCAGGCAAAGGTCATGTGTGAACTCGTGAACTAAATTATTAAGATTTTACAGATTGCCTTTATGACTATAACGAATTATATCATTTTTGCACTTGTTCAAGGAGCAAGTTCGTTCCCATTCGAATTTACTCAACTTCAAAAAAGGGTTGCTATTACAGCGTAATTTTCTCCCGATATATTTCACTAAACTGATTAGATAGATAAATAAAACATTTGCAACTGCAACACACAATACAAAGGTAAGACACAATAAGAAGATACATCATAACATGAAGATAACTGGTAGAACATGGGTTACAATTAGACAGCCCCTGCCTATACACATTCAAAAAGAAAGTACGGATTCGCAATAATGAAAGTATGTGTGTGCTGCAGCCTGGCAAAAAGGCAATAGCTCAGCGCATAGATATGCTGGTCCTGAGAACTGGTCATTTCGTTGGCTAAATATACCTATTAAATTCATGTTGATTTCATTACCATCATCACCCGTAACTTTATCCGTAACGTATTTTTCATTATCATCCTCACCCATAACTTTACCCGTAACTTTATCTACTACTGGGACAGGCCTCCTAACTATTGTTCCACTCCTTACGGTCTTGCGTAGCCTCCACCCAGGTTCGCCCTGCGGTAATAAGGTTTATATTTTTTTAAATAATTTGCTAGCAGAGTAGGTCTACTGGTTACTATATGAACAACCCGACGCTTAATTTTCTGACATTTGCTGTAATTTTTTACAGTTTCTGACATTTACTTTAATTTTTCACATTTACTGTTATTTCTGTCATTTGACATTCCCTGAATTTCACTGGCAGACAAATATTAGTAATATATTTCTGGTGTACAGAACTAGTGGGACAACTATTGTCTCAGTAGCTTTGTGCACAGAACTACAGCACAGAACTTCTGGGAATAAGCGAAAAAGATAACTATGTTAACTACTCTGTCAACATTGTATCTTGTTGTAACCATATTTACAGTGTTAAAACCATGTTAAAACGGCTCAATAGTTATTTTAAACACCGGTACAAATATTAGCTGATTGTAGGCCTAAGTTTAACCTCTCATACGTAGTGCAGAACTAAACAAGTTTATCTATCATTTGTTGACTAAGTAGACTCTGACCTATAATAGTTACTCTAAAAGTACAGTTAGCAGAGTAATTAAGGGAAAATTCATTGCGAATCCAATGCATTTTTAACCGACTTCAAAAAAGGACCTCCTCCTTTTTTGAAGTCGGTACTCGATTCGGCTGTATGGTTTTTTATCGTTTTTTTAATGTATGTATGTTAATTCATATATCCGCCAATAGTTATCCGCTTTTAATGATTCTTTCACTAATGGATAGAGAATGATTCCGCAATCATCACTAGATAGTATAAAACAAAGTCGCTTTCTCTGTCCCTATGTCCCTTTGTATGCTTAAATCTTTAAAACTACGCAACGGATTTTGATGTGGTTTCTTTTAATAGATAGAGTGATTCAAGAAAAAGGTTTATATGTATAATACATGCATAATATAGTAGAGAAACACTGATCATTTTAGAGGTTTCTAATGTGATGTCGTAAATAAACACAATTTTTGCGCTTACATTGCAAACGCTGGCTGAACCCTACGAGATAGAACAAAACAATGTACTACAGTATTGTACACCTTAAAAAGGCCTACAAAAAAGTCCGTGATGGTATATGTCTATCTCTTAGGGATAACCCACAATAACAATTTTTTATCGTTTACTTTTGCACCCGTGCGAAGCCGGGGCGGGTCGCTAGTAGTCCCATAAAATTCCCAAGAGGATATTAGTATTTATCACGGAAAATTAAAAAAAAACAACTTAATACTTTAGAGGAATGACGACTAGCTACAACAATGGCATAAGAGGTTGTTGAAGTCGGTTTTTAGTTTTTTAAACCCATTAATTATTTTATCTACAAACACCACTTCTGTATAAAACTCATCCCTTTTAACGGCTGGGCTGATTTGACTTCTTTTATTTCTAAGTGTCCGTAATAATTAAATTGTCTAGATAGACCTACAAATGTACATAATGATTGCAATAAAATAAATATGAATGTGAACAATCCAAGTACCTAAGGTTTGTAGAAAAAGAAATATTGAAACTATTGCAGGAAATTCTTCATTTTTTTTCATTGGATTTTTAACAATAAAACGTCTGGTCGGTAAACTAGTTACATAGATAAATAGATAGGATATTTAGTTTAATATTTATTGTACCTATACTAGAAATTTAAAAACTAACAAAAAATAAATAGCTATATATAACAAATATAAAAGGTAAAATCGGTGGTTTAGACTAGATGCAATCTAGAGTGCTTATCTAATAACATTACTTCTATTTTGCTTTTTAGCTGTTATCAATAGGTTTTTTAAAACGCAAAAAAGAACAAGAGGATGAGGACGTAAGATAAACAAATCGTATACAGACATTCCTACCGTCGGAATTTAAGTTTTTGTTATGATAGTGCGTAAGCCCTCGCACTTGGGGTAATTTCTAAAAAATTACATTTAGAAGTTATATTTAGTTACTAAATGTAATTTTAGTCTTTGAACAGTATTGGATAAACTTCAATGTTTCCCCTGTAGGTGGAGCTAACGGCGCTAGAGTCCGTAGGAAGTCCCAAAGATTTTCGACCAGTCGGGTACTTGATCTCGTAGCTCAGTTGGTTAGAGCATTCCCGTACTGAGGAAAGGTCGCGGGTTCAAGTCCCCTAATCGTAAATTTTGTGATTTATTTATTTTCTTGGAATTTGAGTTGTTGACTCTACATACATCTCTGCATTTAAAGCTCAAGCGTAAAGCCCCTGGGTTTATTCAGTCAAAGTGTTTCTTTTACGAGCGCAGTTCGTCAATAAAATGCAACTTAGCATTGTTTGACAGCTTACGAAACCTACACAAATAAATTTACCATACAAATAGACTTAACACTATGCTTTTAGTTATTAAATCTAACCTCTCAAACTGTATCTAGTTAGTATGTTTCTGTAGGTACGTTCTGTCATCATCATTTTTCATTTTCAATATAAAATAATATTAATAATTTATTCAAAAATATCTTAAGACAAATGTTAAACATAAGAATAATAATAATTCTAAAGATTACGATTACGAGAATAAAGTAAAGGAACACTATTTGTCCTGCTGTCACTGAACACACCCTTTTCCATAATATATATAAGTAGAAATGTATTTATATTATATATTTTTATCATATATTTATATATAAATAGGTTTAGGTATGTATGTATTTTTGTAATTGTAGTATGTGTAATATATCATTATTTATTTATTTTTAAGTAGTACCCATAAATATTATATGCACACAGATCTTACCCCATATACAATCCGACAATCATATCCATACCAGGTTGTCTGGCAAAGATCGCTCCTGAGCGATAAGACCGCCAATTGTGACTTATATTTAAATTCTTTTTATTTGTAAATTGTTTCGTTAAAATTATTTTCTATCTATCTTTAGTCTGTCAAGTTATGAGTTCCTGACGTAATGAAAATGACAAGTTATGATAGGTATCTACAGAGTTTACTGGTTCACGTTCCTCTAACTAATACATATAGCAGGGGTTTTCAACTAATCCTAAAAATAAATACATGCACTGGCGTATCCCATCTCAAAGCCCTATGGGAACCCTTTGAAATCGATCCCTACAAGTCAAATAGTAGGTAAAAAGTAGGTGATGAAAAAAAGGCTGCGAGAAGAAGTATCAGACAGACGCTTTTTGACGAAGTTTTTCTCTCTTCGTCGTTAGTGGCGATAAGATTCAATAACGGTATCGTAATTTAAAGAGGTTGTATCCTACCTTTTTTGTGAGACATCCCATACGTGGGTACTTGTTTTTGTTTTTGTAACAGTAGAACAAGTTTTTGCTCATAGTTTTTACCGGCTTTTTATTTTCAAACGTGATTAATACAGCTGTTTTCGTTTTTTAAATATTAGAGATGAACCTATTAGTAGAATAAAAATAGAATATTTAATAATCAAAACAAATGACCAATCCCACAGTTCCTTGCCAGTACCGATGGTAGGTATACCGAGATAAACTTCAAATGAGGTTGGACGAGCTTCGTTAGTCGCTCGTCCAACGTCTTTCGTTTTTAAAAAGGTAGGTACTTAATGTTCAGATAGATAAATTCTTTATTTGCGTCTTCAGACACACACATACAAAATACAATAATTATACAGTATTGAATAATAAAAACAAACAACAATACAATTCAAATCAAAGTAAAATGTCTGTGTATACTGTAGCTGCAGTACGTCAAAAAGGCTATGGCTCTGCTTGCTCTCAATAAACCATTGAGAGCAAGCAGAACAAGTTTCAAATTAATGTGTAATGTGTACCTTTATAGCTACTAAATGTTTGTGTTTGTATGTTTATATCTTGGTAACAAAATTCCTCCCAAACCACCGGTTAGTGCGATGTCTTTGTCTATGGGTAAATCTAGGCATAATAACCATTATTTGCCTGGAACTTGTTGAGTGAAGCAAGCTCCTCTTGGCTAACCAAAGTGAAAGAAATCCTCTCACTGGCTAATAGGCGGTTTTGATCATTTTGCAAGCCTCTCGCAATTCAGGTACAATTGGTTTTGTACGCTATTTGAATTAACCTAGCGTTTAGGTTCGGTCAGAGTGTTTTCATTTTTACAATCGAATGTTTTGATTTGCATTTGTTTTTGTCTTTCTGATTACAGCTTTCGTACATTGGCAAGGCACCTATTAGTTAGTTCTAAATAATTTAACCTACATAATATTTCTTTTCCATCTCGAAAAATATATCGTATCCATAGATTTCAAAAAATATATCGAAACAGACAAAATTCTATCGCATATTTTGTCTATTCCGATCAAGTTCCGATATTTTTTTCTTTCCTATCGATAAAAGTTATTAAAAAAATAGTTTTTGTTTCAAAATACAACCCCATATTTCGAAATTTTTCTATGTCTATTTTTTTTTGATGATTTGATGCGGTTATTGTAATTTTTAGACCATTCAACTGGTACTAGTAAGGTGAACCATCGATAACTTTGACATGACAGTTGTCAATCGGCTGTCAAAACGTTCCAGCCCTCATAGGGCCAAAGTTAGCCTTGGTTGACGAGATAAGCATCGTATGCTACGTTTCATTAATCAGGATTACTGAATGAAATCACATGAGCATGCAACAGTGCGTAATAAGAGTGCGTAATAGATCATTGCTCGATACGCACTGGTCCTGCCCTTGACTGACAGTGACTTGTTAGCATTCAGGTTTTTCTATTGCTCTATCAACTAGTCTCCCAACAATTATAAAAATTGAAACGAAAGTCGTAAAAAGTTTATTATGAAATAAATAAAGCTTAGCTGAAAAAGGTCGAATAATAATTTTGTCATTTAAGCTGTACCTACTACCTATTAGTAAGATTAAGATAACACGTTTAAATATTTTTATGACAGCTCAATAAAATTAATTAACATTATAATTATAACAGATTAAAAGTTGGTGCAGGAGAAAATTGCCCTTTGTACTTGCCGAATCAATTTGGCCATGACATTTTTGGTACATTTCGCAATATTTTTTTTAAACTGGTAACACTGTAAAAGATTTTACGCGAATAGTTTGCTGCTCCGATTTCGCCACCCTTAATAATTATTGTGCCCCATTTTACCATAACGGTATCTCACGAATTTAAATTGAACACATAAGTATTAATAACGATGGGCTGCATACATTACCAAAAAAGGATAAAAAAATCCTACTTACTAATTCTTGATCAGCCAATGCTGACCTTTCATAATTTTTGGCTGCATGGTTATATGACTGACTCAAGTAAATTAAATCCGAGCTCTGAACACTTTGTAATGTTTTCTTTAAGTTCCGTTTTTTTACAATGTCTACTTTTTTGGAACATATCCCAGTTTGTGTGACAGCCTAAATACCTCGCTTTTAGAGTAGGTAAACTAAGCAGTTTTTAGCCAACTGTAGGTACAACTAAAGCGCCGACCATTGAACCATAAAGCCATCAATCATCATCACACTTCACCTTTGCTTCTTTGTTGGTCAAGCGGTATCACTTTGTTGACCAAGTGGTATCACTTTGTTGGTCAAACGTTTGACAGGACAAGGACAACCTTGACTCCTTTGAACCTGAAACGTGTAGGAACCTTTTTTGTAGCAGAAGCATTGATCAGAAAACACCGCTCAGAGCGAAAAGGTTTTGACAAATGATGTTGCAAACAACCCGTGTAACTAATCGATTTTTGATTTTATTCTTTTTGATATCTGTGAATTTCCACTTCCTCCACGTCCACTTTTGCCTCATAAAACAAAAGATAATGGAAAACACAATTGTCATCTTCTCGCTCAAAAAATAACAACTTTCAAAAATTACTGCTTTCTTTGTAGCTATATAGATAATGATCTGTCCAATCTAGCTCTATTCGGTAGTGAAGGGCCAGGAAGAGTACCGCCCAGGTGGACCGGTCGCAAGCGGGTCAAGTGCAAGCCTGGTCGCTGTTACGTCATGTGCTCTCACCTTACACACGGCATCAGTTCACTGGTTCATTCAGAGTCAGGTCTCTACATTATTTAGATGTTCCACCTCAACGGAGTCTCCGGTGATCCAAGATCTAAATACTAATTGTTACTTACTACTACTAATTAACTATTCCTATTGTACCATTTGATTCTTTAGCGTTGCCTGGAAGAAATCCCTTTAGCGATTAGGTCGTTCTTTATTTTTGTCTGTCAGAAGGATGCTTTATGCTGGCTTTATGTTTTTTCATGTTTCGAGGTCGGTGGTGCTGTCATCGTCGTCATATTGAAATTATCAGCGAATTTCAATATTGACTTTTCACCACCACTCGCTCGTTGACTCCTATTTTTTTTCCATTCTTACCACCCCTCTCTGTTTTCTGCCACTGAAGTCCATTATTTCAAACGCCTAGCCTTGCCTCGCCTAGCTCATCTCTCCACGAAGGTTTAATCAGTTCCGAATCTGATCGAAATTAATTTATTCGCAGTTTGTAGGGTGTCGTGTACTTTTATATCGATCCAAAATCGATTCATTTGTAAGCTTTTGTTTTTGTCCCTACCTTAGTCTTGTCATTTATTCGTTCTTTTAGATAATCATTCCATGATCCCATTCGGATGGCAGTTGGGATCTATCGGATCGGTACTTGATCGGTACGATTAGTCGATTAAATAAACTATGCGAAATCCTACAACTTTATTTTAAGCCGTCTTGCACAACAGCTCCTATTAATCATGATAAGTCATTTAGCACTCCAATAAACATCAAATAAAAATAGTTTCCATTCAATTAAAACCAACATGTGGCTATTGAAGATTTGCATTACCCAAACTTGATGAAGACCTTGCAGTGAGCTGTGTATTTTAATTTTTATTATTTATTTGAGTTCTCGAGTCTTGCCGCGGGGCCTAATTGACAATGGAGCATGTTGCGATACCGCCACTGCATATCAAAGATGCCAATTTGTTAACTAGCTTATAAATAATACAGCACGTCTGTTTCTATGGCACAACTCATTTTTTTTATAAGTATATTTTACGGAAATCATCAGCGCACTATAATTTTAGGGTAACACAATAAAAAAAAATTGTTAAGTGACTCAATGCAAAAATATGTCTGTTTTATCGCTTATCTTTTATTTTAAAGCACGTTTGTGTTTGATTTATTTGAGTAACAAATGAAATATTATTGTTCTTAAATTTACCATGATACCACTGATCGTTAACTATAATTATTATTTGTTCAACGATAACGACGCTTTGCATTTTATTCATGCCATTCAATATACATAGACTGGATAAACTAACTTCCTAATGAAATTGTTAAAGTAATGGCTAAGCTTCGAGCTGGATAAAACAACATTACATGTATTAACGATACCATGGACTCTATGAACATTCATAAAGTCCATGATAATACGAGTTGAAGCTTTGCTGGTTGGAAGAGTGACCATTTCCTTTTTTCGTCTCTTAAAATGACTTTTTAGGAATTCTAAATTTTCTCACAAGATAAATGAAGCTAAATTTGTGCCATACCAACAGCCGCGAGCTAAAATCGAATACTCAGAATCAATAAAGGCCAGACCTTCAATAGCCCAGATAAAATGGATCTTTTCGAATGATTTGTTGAAAATTAACCTTTTTATTGTTTCCTATAAAAGTGATCCGTGATTTGAAAATATTATTAATGAACCAATAACAAAGAAGTTTAGTTTATTATAATCAAATAATAGAAACAAATTAGAACTAGTATTTACAATTGAAACAGCTGAGCCAACTGCAGATTGTTGCAAACAATCTACAGGTAGCTCAACTCATTCATATTTGATTATAATTATTTGATTAAGTATCTAAATACTTAATCAAATAATTGGAGTTTTCGATGTAACATTTGCCCGACGAGCGAAAAAAATCCCATACTTAAAATTTTTACAGAATGTGGTAATGCTGATGCACTGCGCCAGATACTAATATTCGAAAACACCTCAAGTGCCATTATAAAAGTTCGTTAAATATAACCAAAGAAAAAACCTCATTGGTAAAGCCACTGTTTTGATGACCGCGTTTTGCTAATGAGCTGGTATTGTATTCACATGTTACCATCTATTCTGTGGAACGTTATCAAAGTGAACGGGCCTTCACCCATTTCAGATCTTGTGTGTTTTGATAAGTTATATCTGTAAAAACACTGATAAATATGAATGTGTAAATAAATACTAATTATGTGAGTGTAAATAAATATTTACATTGCGTAGAAGTGGCAGCTCAGTCATGTGCTTCTTTTTATTTAACTTTTAAATAGAGCTGCTGATGTATGACGGGTATAATAATCGCAAATCTTTATGACTTCTGTGAACATAGCCCCGAATGCTAAACTACGCATGGTACAGTTGAGTGCGTAATCATGTAGAGATTCTGTAGAGAACAAGAGAATCTATAAGAGATTAAATTTGTTAACGGATCTCCAAACGTACCAAGGGAGTGGTTTTAAATAGCTAAAATAATAATATAATATAATCAATCACCCTAATATTATAAAGGCGAAAGTTTGTGAAGATGTTTTGATGTTTGTTATCTCTTCATGCGAATACTACTGAACCGATCGAGCTGAAATTCTGCATTGATTGTAGTTGTAGATGTGAAATAAATAATCGGCTTCTTTTATCCCGGTAAAACAAAACAAATAGAAGAACAATAACGAAAAATCACAGGATAACAAAAATATGAAATGACCCTCGAGTCGACTGTACTTTCGAACGGTGACGGGCATGTGTTTCTCACTCTAACGCATTGCTATTGTAGGGTGCGAGCGAGTGCGCGCAAAAGGTGAGCAGACGGTGCCCTCCCCCGCACACTTCCTCGTCCCTCTGACACCTTAAAATAACCTACTGCGCAGCGACTCGCGCGAACGTCCGATATCTCATAAAGATTTGCGACTATTATAGGAAGAACTGATTTGAAAACTTTCGTTTTCAAGCATTGCGGTATGGATGACGAGAAAACACGACGTAGTGGGACGCCCTCCGGCCAGGTGGGATGACGTCCTGCAAGACTGCTGGCAGATGCTGAATGCGGCATACTAAAGACAGGACGCTACGGTGCTCATTAGGGGAGGCCTATGTCCAACAGTGGACTGGTACAGGATTATGATGAGGAGACACGAGTACCCAATGAAAAAATAAAATCCCTTTGGTACATTAGATCCATGCGAGTTAGATGCGAGTAACTAACCATGCATTTAAGAAGAGGCGTTTTCTTAATATCAAAAAATAGTCGGAACAAAAGAGGGCGCTTTCTGACGTGGGGCCGCCAAATGAAAGTGCTATAGACCATGCTTATTTGGACATGACATCGTATTGACAACCTAGCTCTTCTCCGTTAAAAATCCACGACTTCTAGGGTAAATAGGGGTTTTTCTTTTTCGAAAAACGCCTCATTTCATTCGCCTCATTTTTCCTCGTTACTGGTTAGTACCTAGTTATTGCATCGCAATATTATTTTAAAACCGCTTGCGCATGGAATAAAGTATCCAAGACAGACTCTAATTAAGTAAAGTACCTGAACCGGTAGAAGATGTTCACCAACTCGTTAAAAAGTCGTTAATATTAAAAATAACAAAAAAATCGAAAAAAAAAATCGCGACAAAAACGTTAAATATTTTGATTGCTTCCTTACTCTGAAACTCCGACCGTGTTTACAACTGTTTACAACCTACGATTATTCACAAGTGATTAATGACAGAGCACTCTAGATGCAAACCCAGCGCGTTATTTATAAACGAGATCTACACTTTGGAAAGGGCCCATTTCCATTACATCGAAGCGGAGTCGATATGCGTCGAAGTAACTTTTGACAAGGTAGTCAAAAAAGACAGGTGCTTGACCATCAAGATATGGTTTTTGTTATTATAGTGCGTAATCCCTCGCACTTGGGGTAATCTCTAAAGAAACTACATTAATTTAGTTTTCGGGGCTTAGTTGGTTAGAGCGTTCCCGTACTGAGGTAAGGTCGCGGGTTCAAGTCCCGCCGAAATCGTAAATTTTTGGGATATTATTTAATTTTTTAGAGATCAAGATATGTATTTGAGATGCTATTGTTAGATTTTACACATAATGTGCCCAGCAATGCTTAAGTGTAAATATGTCCTTAGATTTGAGCAGTAAATATGTGTTTTACATTAGCTAAAACATAGTCTTTCGTTTAATAAAATGGGTGGTTATCGTTTATTAATAACACAGGTATTTACTACACAAATGAATGGCTTTCATATTCAATGAAAGCCAACTAATTTGAACTAACTAGATATGTTTTGGATGAATGAAAGTTTTAATAAAACTACTCTAGAGCAGAGAAAGTAAAAATTGTAGATCTGTGACACTTTCTCTAGTAGAACGTATAAAAAATCAATCACTTGCGAATTTCTTTAGGTTTTTACGTTCGAGTAAATAGAAAAAGTTAGTAGGTAGCACTTTTTTCTTGTAAACAAAATATAATAAAATTACTGCGAATTCAGCCCAACCAAAAGGAGTCGATAATCGCCGATATAACAGCGCTTTAGACCTCTTAAGCTGTCGATTCGCATGTGAGATATAATTTAACTTGAAAAGAAAACCAAAGCTTATTATTAAGTTATTAAATAATATGCCGAAAATTGTCGACCTCGGCGGGACCTAAAACCGCAACCTTCCCTCAGTACGGGAACGCGCTACCCATTGTGAGGGGTTAGCACTATAAAAACAAAAAACCTTAGTAAAGACAAGATTGATTGGATAGATCTTTCGATTATCGATCAATCTGTGGGATAGTGGAATGTTGATCATGATGGTACATCATAATAATCATCATCCCTTGCAAAGCCTTTACCAACGCAGATTTCAGATTTATTATTTTAATCATTTCATTACATAGATAATCTGTAATTATTCTGTAATTCTTTAATGTACACAATAATACATAGAATGAACTTATGAAACAGGATATGAACATAGGCGAGCTTAACCCTGAAAGAGTTTTCTTCCAGCAAAACTTAGAGTTATACGAAAGGCGAAGAAACAGGTAGAGGAAGTGTATAAATAAAGAATTGAGCAGATAAACTGAAAATAAGAAAATAATAGATATCATAACATTGGTAAGTCACAATAATAGTAATTGATTAAACATAGTAAATTAAATTAAGAATCATCACAGGCTATAAATACCTACTTAAAATAAAACTGTATTTAATAAATTTTACTTAATAAAATTATTGAAAGTGTTTAGTTTGCATACAGATTAGAAACTGAACAGGACATAAATTTACTAATTTGGTTAAATTACATTCAAAAAAGCTTTTAAGTTTGTGTTTGAATTGACTCAGAGGGAGGTTTGTTATATCTAACGCTTGGATAATAATTTCCATTCTTATGCCACTTTGTAGATCCTGTTCTGGTTTTTTCCTGGTTCGCCTTGTGTCTTCATATCGTGAAAATAGTAGGTACTGCCTATAGGTATCCATTTTTAACCGACTTCCAAAAAGGGGAGGTTCTCTTTTCGAGTCGTATTTTTTTTTTAATGTGTCTTTGTTAATTTATATCTCCGCCAATAGTTATCCGATTTCGATGATTCTTTCACTAATGTATAGAGAATGATTCCGCGGTGGTTCTATAAATTTTTATTCCCGAGGGATTAGTATTTATCCCACAAAACTTAAAAAACAACTTAATATTGTAGAAGAATCACGACTAGCTACAACAATTATCGTGATATCTTCGCCAATTGTGAATAGATTTTGATGATTCCTTCATTGTTGTATAAAGGTTGATTGACGTCGTTGAAGTCGGTTTTTAGTTTTTTTAAAAACAATAATATTTGCGATTATATTTTGATTGCTTCTAGGTTTGGAAAGGTAAGGTGCCACGTGTGTACCGTCATCATTAACAGCCAACATCTCAGTGTCGGTATGGTCACGAGTGTTCTGTTTCGATCAATAATCGATCATCGATCGATATCGACCATTGTTTGTGACAAACGAGTTGCCAAATTCAATTATCGATTGTGAACTTTATTTCATGAACATAACATTGATTTATTACGTGTTATTATATCGCGATAGAAAATGAAATTAAATGGGTCGACTCTATTGTTTTAGAAGATGTAGTTGTTTATCTCGAAAAATAACAACTAACAGGCTAAAGGTTTCTTCGTCGCTTCTTTACTTTAGTCTACATATCGAAGCGACAGAAATCAATAATATAAGTGCTGTTTCCATGTCTATTTTTTTTAAGAAAAGGTCAAATTATAATAATTTGAGCTTTTCTTAGTGTACAGTTATTGTACATAAAGAATTTAATTTTGATTTTATCGAAATTAAACCTTCTTGTCCAGCAACTAGATTTAGGTATAAAAAAGTGGGATCCAAAAATTTAAATTAAATCTTTTATTAAAAACCAGACATACAGTACCATATCCAAAACGTAAATTTGTTTTTACTGTCGGTCATTCCTCAAAAAACAATGAGTGGAGATCTTTTTTTAAAACCTTTATAGTAAAAATCATTCAACTTTCAGTACATAACTTTGTTATATATAATTCCTAGTTAAAGTTAAATACCTACCTATAAATATATAGATATATTCAGATGTTACTTTGCGGAAATCCATTGCCAAATATAAGGATGAAAATATTTATTTTTCTTTTTTCATCCTTTTATTTTACCTACCTTTTTCAAACCAATTTAAAAGGGCCATTTTCAAGGCTAAAAAAATCCTGGCCTCGATGGCCCTATGTTGAAAGAGCTAAGGCGTGCCCTTTTTTCACCACGATCTATTTATATGCAAAAACATATGTTTACAAGCTGTAAATTATACGTTCGATCAAAACCTGTGATTAATTTTATAAATAATCGTTTATGAATGTATGCATCTGATGGTTGCAAGATATTAATTAACAAAAAGGTTTGAGGGCATCGGGCAATTAGGCAATAATCATATTATGATGTATTACAAATTAATATATAAGTACTCTACCTTCCGAGGTCACTCCGCGAAGCCTGTGAAGACCCCAGGAAGATTCTGCGCTTCAAGACGGAGTTGGACTGGCTATGCTAGTAAACAAACAACGCATAACGGGCCAACTAGAGCCGAAATGCGGAAAAAGGGGTACTTCCACCATACCATACCATACCTTCACACGATACCTTAATACCTTGCAGTTTCTGACGTAAACTAAACCCTTACCTTTCAAAGGGACCTATCTACCGTAAAACATTTAATGTTATCTGATACTTAAAACTATATCCTTTTTCAATTTAATTTTATCTGTAACACTAGCAGGGTTATTCACGATGGCTCGGAATGAAACCGTGACTCGGTATCGAAAACAGATATGCGCGAAATTCAAATATTTTATCGGTTTTTAATATTTTCTGCGTTCTGCAAGGAATTAAACTACCTATGGAATTAACACACTTGCCGTGAAGTTTTTGTCACTGCCAATAGATGTCAGGAAGAGTCATATTAAAAAAGAAGTAAGTTTATGTTTAAGTTGATTATCGATAAAACACGAATAAAATGACATTTTCTAAAAATGATTCCTAGCTCGATCGATTTATCGCCCCCGAAACCCCCTATATACTAAATTTCATGAAAATCGTTGGAGCCGATTCCAAGATGCCAATTATATATATACAAGAATTGCTCATTTAAAGATATAAGATATATAGTAAAGTCCGCGCAAATCTTTATGAGCTCTGTTAAGTTGGCTTCAACGGCTGCGCACCGCACCGTAAATAAGGCGTTGAGGGGAAAGAACGGGTTGAGAGCGGATCTGACTGTCAAACCAGGGCTTCCAGCAAGAATTGTGGCGTATTTTTATTTTGTGTAGCACATTTTGTTCCGCAATAATTTATTTTTCAATTCAATATTTATGAATATCCTATACTCAATGACGGATTATTTGAAACCTAAAATGTTAGAATAAATTACAGTTTTTATCTAAGGCAATTAACCCTAGTTTGAAAATAAAATAATTACAATGTAGCAAATTTATAGTTAATGTAGTTGGCAATACTGTTGAATGAATGGTTTTGGTACAATGTCACAGCAAAGTCTTTGACGGTTGTTCGGTGTTTGTTTCGTTGTTTTGATAGTTTGTTCTTGCGATTTTGTGGAGTATTCCCTGATACTAGCTGTTTCTCTTTATCGATAAATATGCCTCGCGGGCGGTTTAACGTACTGCGACGTCAAACACGAAAAATGGTGTTCCATGTCATGAATTTCATGAGAAAAGAAGCCGATGGAGGTCTTCAATTCAACCTCAAAATGGTACTTCAACGGACTGCAGCTGCGACAGGTGTGTCTATTAGCACCATAAAAAGGATTTCTGCGACTACAAGAAACCCCGATTCGCCAGGAGGCAGCATGGCGCCAGTTTGTGACGGGTGTGAAGCCGGGGTACGTCGCTAGTTGGTAGATATGACTTTTCTGTTTGATAGTACATGCGCACTTTTGCTTCCGTGACTACGTTAACAGGGCTCATAAAGAGTTGCGCGGACTCTAAGTGAACACGTGCATTAAGAAGACTCAAATAATATAATAAACAATTGATTTTCTTAGTCTAACCTCAAAGCAAACACTCATTGACTTCGTGTTACTTAACAACGCCATCTACTGGAATAATTTTATTGCTCACAAAAAATAGTATTATTATTCGCCAATAGATGTCAGGAAGAGTCATATTAAAAAAGAAGTAAGTTTATGTTTAAGTTGATTATCGATAAAACACGAATAAAATGACATTTTCTAAAAATGATTCCTAGCTAGATCGATTTATCGCCCCCGAAACCCCCTATATACTAAATTTCATGAAAATCGTTGGAGCCGATTCCGAGATTCCAAATATATACAAGAATAAGATACTATAAGATTGATTAGACATTTAAAGATATAAGATACTATAAGATACAACTATAACTAACCGAAAGCAAGTGATATTGGCTGAAAAATGTGAATATTTTTCAAAATCCAAACAAATTGAATGAGGTCTTTTCGTCCAAGTCTCCTTGGTCAAAATTTTCATACATATCTTGAGGTTCCAAATTCAAACTCAATTCATACTCCTTTGGAAATAATGAACATTACTCTTCAAGTGGAAATTCTGAATACTGATTTTTTTCGATTCCAGTTGTCCCCTTAGGGGGGATCTTCAAGAGGGAAAACTGAAATAAGCTATCACAGCTACGTACCTGTGACTCGCTATGTGAACTCGTAGGGACAGCTAGGTTCTGTATCTCTACGAGTATCACCGCAGCGGTAATGTCTATTCTCTATATTCACACGTTAATCGCGGCCGTGGAGATGATCCCTAAGATCCACATGCTCGTTTATTTGACATTGAACTGGGCATAATCACGATTTTTTGTCGACACTCGCTAATTACGCGTCAGAGTACGCGATTAGTGATAGAGTAATCGATCACCGCTAACAGGTGTGCTACCCGATTGTAAATGTAAACATTGTTGTAAGAAGGTACAGATGATGTTCATCAGTTGTTTCAAATTAATTTCGATTTGTACCTGTAATGGTAGTTATCCAGTACCCATAACACAAGCTCTGCTTAGCTTGGGGCTAGATGATGCTGTGTGAATTGTCCAGCATTATTTATTATTATTTATTTATGCATGATCTACTGTAGCAATACGAGTACTCACTGTGAGCAGTAAGACCAAAGGGTTTCGGTTTCACTCACCCATTCTCTAACCAATTGTACAGAGGCGTTCATCGTTAGCTGACCCCCCTGGCAGGTTCTAAAGTTTTGGTTTTATATTATTAAATTTGTAGTCTGTATATAAAACTGCTTGCTATCTTCATTTAACCGAAAAATTCTAGTTTTAAAATAGTTCTGTATTCATAGAAATTGACTTCAAACGTAACAGAACCCAGAACGAAAAGGAGTAGTACTTACCTACCTTTTACTTACCTTTTATTATAAATTTGTTTTGAGGTGACTCATTATCATTTATTATTAGTTAGCTGACCCCCCTGGCATGTTCTAAGTCTCGTAATTACATTAGTTTTATACGAAGTTAGGTAATAAAAATAACAAAAAAAATACGATGAAACGAACAATACTAACATTGGTTACTATTATATACCTATTATAGTTGGAAATGGAACAAACGGCTTCCCAGATAGAGAAACCATAGCCAGAAAAGAGTATTTTGTAGGTAGATGGTAACCACGGGTCAGTCTCGCAACACTCGAGTTACTAATCCATATGGGATTAAAATGTATTACCTATTGTGTATTCAAGTGTTTAGAAACCCACTCTTAGGTTAATAAGGAGGTAGGATCTATTGGGAAATAATGATAGGCGCCGATCCATACTCGATACTGATTTCAAATAACTCTTGAAATTGACACAGATACTGTATTGTTCAATATGGCAGTAATTTCCTAAAGATTCTTGAATTGTTTTATATCATGCTCATAGTCCAAGAGGCAGCGATAAAGTTATACCTTGTCTCGTAATCTAACTAGGCATTTACAAGAAAACGCTATGAAAAAAGTTATTTTTATTCAAACTTTCTGAAAACAATTATTTTATTTCATTGGGCTTTCAAAATAAGCACTAAGACAAGTCAAATTTTAAACTACAAATTATTATCAAATAAAGTCAAAGTGTCATTTATGTTCTCTTCACTCCAATTGTTTGTCCACAAGTGAAAGAAGTGAAAAAGAAGCCACTAACACATTCATACTACTCTATCTTTTAGACATTCCATATTCCAGAAATAGGTACTTGTAGAAATAGCTGGGCTTGTCTTTTGTAAGTTTTATTTTTGAAACTGGAACAAACAGTATAAGACGAATTAGAAAAGCATTTACAGCTACTAAAAATCTTAAAATGACTCAAAACCTTAGTTGCGTGTATTAATTCGTCTTTGCAGCGTTCCTACTTCGATAACGCTCTCCTTGGACGACGTATGTAGATTTCTTACTAGCTCTATGACTATAAATTTAATGTTTTGGTCACGAGTTATGATATTATGTAAACTCTGTAACATGGCCTAATAAAACAACGACATGCAAATTGCGTCTGTCTTGCGGAAACAAACCAAAGTTAGGTAATAAAAATAACAAAAAAAATACGATGAAACAAACAATTTAGTTAAATTGCAGGTAACGCACGTAAGGCACCGCGTTAGAAATAAAAAAATATATGATCTTAAGAGGCGAACCTAACAGGTTTCGTTATCAAACTAGGCCTAGATGCATGCCTAGGAACGGGGACCCCGTGAGTACACGGGGTCCCCGTGCAGAAAACAAAATGGAATCACATAAAATGCAATATTATTTCTTTGGTGTTTTTTCCTCCTAACTGCGTATGAGGAAAAAACACGACAAAAAATCATGTCACGATAAAAATTAAAATAACGATAAAAAATAAATAAAAGTGCACTGTTTCGCATATAATTTGGTCGAGATCTCAGGAACGGTTGCGTCTATCGACATGACGAACCTATGTTTTGATTCGTAGGTTATTACTAATTATTTGATTCCTCTATACTAGTTTCTTAATTAGTTGTAGTGTATAACACGAAAAACGCTTGTTATAAACAATAATTTGATATTTCTCGCTTACGCCTTTCCAAAAAGGTTTGCTCTGTCTTGATCCTATTAAGGCGACATCCTATTCCTATCCCATCCGCACAAATGGCCGTATGGCGCCCTCTTAAGCTGAGATTAAGGGATGATTCTCAAGTAAATTTAACTTTTGGTAACTTTTGATATACGTAAGTAACACGCTGCTCAAGCAATCTTTGAAAATATAAGGCCGTGAATTGCGTCTTAATCCGAGTCTAACCGTATTCATTACTAACACCTCAATCTTGTTTTGTATTCAAAATAGAACGATGGTTTCTTCTAAACTTGAGTAATTTAAGTAAGTTAGTCTTTTTATGTCAACTTTTGCAAAAATAACGAACGTCAACAAATTACTTTGACACTCTGTCGGCAGTATACTCGTAGTATGAACTTTTACTGCTATAATAATAATAATTTTATTTCAGACAACATTAGAACATGTATAGATCTTATTTAACTTATTCTACGGTCCATAGTAATATATACCTTACAACTAACATATATAAAATATAAAAACAAATAATTTACTTAATTGTACACGTATAAGAAGCTTTGGTACACAGATAATTTATTTATTAATAAAGGTACACCAACACTTAAATTAAATTAATAATATTAAACTTATTTAATAAATGTTGATATGAGACAGGCTCTAATAGGTATATATACTTATAAAAGGTGAACACAACATTCAATATTAGCATTATATAGCACTAGCTGCTACCCGCAGCTTCGCACGACCTTATCCAGTATAACAGCCACAAACATCCATCCATCCAAACTTTCGCATTTATAATATTAGTGTGATGATGTGATATATAAAAGGGACAAAGGCGTAATTAAAGTCCATCTGTGGTAAGGATCTAATAAAAAATGATATTCTTCTATATTGTTTTAGATTAACTCAACTCTCAATTTTCTTAATACTTTTTTCTGACATATGTACCTTTCTTTATATACCTATTTCTTTTTTGGTTTTTGTGTAGTAGTTTTAATTATTATATTTGGAATTGTTTTGTATGTACATAGAAATTGAATAATTGAATAATTAAATAAATAATTAATTAAATAATTGAATAATTATTATATTTGGAATTGTTTTGTATGTTAAATGGATCTCGTGTCTGAAAATAAAGAATTTATTATTATTATTATTATTACCACTTAGGTATGCAGATAGTTAACAGGTTAGTCAGATTTATTCTATATTTTTTTTTATTTATTCGCAAATCCACAGCTCTTTGAGGTTCAGTGTTATTACTTACAAATAGATTTACCTCAATGGTTTATTTCTATTATTTTATGATTTATATTATATTTCATTATATAGTATTTATATAAATCTAACTGATGCTAGTAAAGATATAAACACGGGATATCCATCGTAAACGACATGTACACTTTCCGTTTTATAGCAGTCGCTTTCCTAGGGAAACGCTCTACACAACTAACTGAGGCTTTTCACTTTCTAGAAATCCTTTCGCATCAGTAATATGTCAGCGTCAGAAGATCTTGCGGTAGTTTGAAGTTGTGCTTACTTTGGGTCTATGATTATATATTTGACTGGTATTGATATGAATGAGTTGAGCTACCTGTAGATTGATTGCAACAGTCTGCAGTTAGCTTAACTGTTTCAATTGTAAATACTAGTTCTAATTTGTTTCTATTATTTGATTGTAATTTTCTCTGTTAATAAAGGTTTTATATTTGATAATATATATGTATTTGTGCGCTCCACAGAAATTTGTTCCGGGGGTCTGGGTGTTTACTATGTATAATACAAAATATCTATCTATGTAATACATTGTATTATGTGTATCAGTCATCTAGTACCCATAACACACGCTCTGCTTATCTTGGGGCTAGATGATGCTGTGTGGATTGTCCGGCATTATTTATTTATTTCTATGATATATATTGGTTTCTTCCCACCAATGCGAAATGTACGGAGCTCTGAAGCAAATGCTAGGTAAAAGATTCATCAATATTTATTTTTTAATATGTTATTTATTAGTTATGTTTTTTCGATGTCTGTGTGACCACTTCTCTCGCTGTGATGTGAATATATAAGAATTTAATCCGAATTAATCTGAATTTAGGCTTTGGATCTTGTTTTTCACCGTAAACAAATTTTATTTAATTAAAATTTAATACATTTAAATTTTCATTAAAATGCCCATTAAAGAGGTGTACGTTCATTAACATGTACAAGACGTATGTACGTTCACGAAAGCGGTGAATAAACGATATACATTAACATAATGATTAGGTACGTATACGCTTACCTATTTATCTCTGTTGAATTTATGACAGTCAGCCATACTGTTACAGACTGTTACAGAAGAAAAAGTTCGAAAAGAAACCCTGATCATAAGGCTCTTTTGAAAAGCAGCACTTAGAAGATGATGCATATTGCTAGCCATGGGTCATTGTGCGAATGCCTGTTGGCTAAGCCTTCTGGGATCAGGTTTGCCAATGCAATGTCAAGAAGTGTTTTGGGCCCTGCCTGAAAACCAGCGTAGCATTGGGCTTAGCCTAATGCTACACATGCTGAGGCAGGGACCCTTTTTTACCTTTGTTTGGTTTTATTTTACTTTTTAATTCTTAATATTTAATTTTAATTATTTTAGATTTAATTTAATGATAGTCTTTATGAATATTTGTAAAAGGTGACAAAAAAAAACGATGTGTGTTTAACCACCAGCTCCTGTAAATTAATAGAGTGTAATTATCCACCATATTCCAAATCAAAATCAATAACGATTACTTACCTAAGCTTACAAAAAAAATCCTTAGAGAAGTCAAACTTTAAACTAAATATAGTCAGGTAGACTCAGGGCTCAAGTTCGCCAATGCAATGTCAAGAAGAATGAGTTAAATTTTTCATTCTACTTGACATTGCATTGGCACCACCAACTCCTATGAATGAATAGAGTGTAATTATCGACCATATTTCAAATCAAAATCAATAACGATTACTTACCTAAGCTTACAAAAAAGTTAGAGAAGTTAAACTTTAAACTAAATATATAGTAAAATGTATGGTACTGACTGTACTTACAATACTGTTGTCGTATTCCGGTAGAGGCTTACTTATCGACAGTAATCTTAATGGGTGCTACGAGGTGGCACTTAGAATTTTACGGGTTTTAAGTTTATTTAATAGTATCTAAATGTTCAAATATATTATCAATAGTATTATTAATAGTACCTAATTCAAATGTTCTTTTTTCTTCTTGTAAATGTATGTATGTATAATATAAAGCTCTAGGTTATTATTATTATTATTCTATATTTTGTACATATGTTTTTTGTATATATATATTTTATTGGTTTATTTGTATTGTATTTATGTATTATTTTGATTAAATGTCCATTCGGTGCACTAGCAACTCTTAATGTACTTATATCTTTTCTTTATAATAAGGTTGCCTGGAAGAAATTGCTTAAGCAATAAGACCGCCTGTTGTACAGTTTTATTTTATTATTATTATTTAAGATTTAGATATAAGTTTTTTTTGACTTATTGTACAATAAAAGTGTTCGTTCATTCATTATTCACTATAAATAGCAGAAGAATGCCGCGTAGGAGAGATGCATACGAGGGTATGCATACGGCTATTCAAAACAGCGATAACGGTGTTTTGAATAGCCGAAGAAGCATTTAGGATAATTTATCATAATTAATGTAGACAACTTTTGTAGACAAAACATTGGTAAAACAAATGTCAAAAAAATTATTCACCTTTGAATTTGGGACCGTTGTACTTAGAAGACTCGTTTATCTATACTTCTATACTAATATTATAAAGAGGAAAGATTTGATTGTTTGTTTGTTTGCCCGGAATAGGCTCCGATAGTACAGGACCGATTTGAAAAATTATTTCACTGTTGGGAAGCTACATTACTCGGGAGTGTTATAGGCTATACTAGCGACGCGCCCCGGCTTCGCACGGGTATATCTTTTGCATATTCTTTATTGCACCCGTGTAAAGACGGGGCGGATCGCTAGTCTTTTGATAAAACACAACAATACGAAAAAACGCAAGTATAGTACATGAATTCTATTCGTACATTTTATATAGGGTTTTTCTCAAAACACAGGATTGTTTTGTTTTTGATCTTGTTATTTCACGTGATTGATAGGATTGAAAAACATTACAACGAAGTCTTCGACGTTAATCGCATTTGTATTCACCGGAATTTTCTCCCAGTTCATATACAATTTAGTAACATACATTATTTACTTACTAAGGTAGAAAAATATTAAATTGCAATAAGTGACAAAATCTAATCACTACATAGTATAAAACAAAGTCGCTTTCTCTGTCCCTATGTCCCTTTGTATGCTTAAATCTTTAAAACTACTCAACGGATTTTGATGTGGTTTCTTTTAATAGATAGAGTGATTCAAGAGGAAGGTTTATATGTATAATACTTGCATAATATAGTAGAGAAACACTGATCATTTTAGAGGTTTCTAATGTGATATCGTAAATAAACAAATTTTTTTGCGCTTACATTGCAAACGCTGGCTGAACCCTACGAGATAGAACAAAATAATGTACTACAGTATTGTACACCTTAAAAAGGTCTACAAAAAAGTCCGCGATGGTATATGTCTATCTCTTATGGATAACCCACAATAACCATTTTTTATCCTTTACTTTTGCACCCGTGCGAAGCCGAGGCGGGTCGCTAGTTTAGGATAATTTATCATAAGTAACGTAGACAACTTTTGTAGACAAAACGTTGCTAAAACAAATGTCAAAACAATCATTCACCCTTGAATTTGGGACCGTTGTACTTAGAAGACTCGTTTATCTATACTTCTATACTAATATTATAAAGAGGAAAGATTTGATTGTTTGTTTGTTTGCCCGGAATAGGCTCCGATAGTACAGGACCGATTTGAAAAATTCTTTCACTGTTGGGAAGCTACATTACTCGGGAGTGTTATAGGCTATACTAGCGCGCTCCGGCTTCGCACGGGTATATCTTTTGCATAGAGTATGCATTTATTATTACACCCGTGTAAAGCCGGGGCGGATCGCTAGTCATTTGATAAAACACAACAACACGAAAAAACGCAAGTATAGATCGTGAATTCTATTCGTACATTTTATATAGGGTTTTTCTCAAAACACAGGATTGTTTTGTTTTTGATCTTGTTATTTCACGTGATTGATAGGATTGAAAAACATTACAACGAAATCTTCGACGTTAATCGCATTTGTATTCACCGGAATTTTCTTCCAGTTCTTATACAATTTAGTAACATACATTATTTACTTACTAAGGTAGAAAAATATTAAATTGCCATAAGTGACAAAATCTAATAGACAAAAAAACATCCACAATTAAATAAAGACATATTTTGCAGATCATCATTTTAAATCGACTTGCATTACGTTGCGTTTTCTGTGCAAAAAAATAAGGCATTGAACTCGTCATGTACAAAATGAGTACCTACTATATATCTATAGTATACCTAAGAACACACATTCACATTGTACCTATTTCATATTATATTTCTAGTTGCAAACTTCCATTTGTCATAACTTTGTATAGGATTTGCTAGTGTACCGCTCTCTCAGCATCATGACAATCAACATGGTCATCCGGTCTCCCGCGAAACAGGCCTAGCCTAGTGCGGGGATCATTGGAAATCAATACTCTCACATAAAATCAAGCATTATATCAATATAATTATATTTATCCGTTAGTCATGTGTATCTTATTCTTAATAGCAAAAAAAAAATTCTTTTTTTTTGTAAAAAAAAAGAACTCGTAGGTAACAGAAAGCTGCACGGCAATTACACATAATTATAACTGACGACCGATGTGGTGCAGCGGGCGAAGGTCTGCCTGCGACGCGGAAGTTTGCGGGTTCGATTCCCGCCCGGAACAAATATTTGTACGCTTCACAGAAATTTGTCCCGGAGGTCTGGGTGTTTACTATATATAATAAAAAAATATATATCTGTGTAATACATTGTATTATGTGGATCAGTCATCTAGTATCCATAACACAAGCTCTGCTTAGCTTGGGGCTAGATGATGCTGTGTGGATTATTCGGCATTATTTATTTATATAACTAAGCTTAATATCATAATACAAGCTTTGCTGTATCGCACACATTTTAGAAATAATTTCAAAACAAAAAATGTGCTTCACATAGATTTTCCACCTGCTAAGATGTTTATCTACGTAGTAAAGCCTCACATAGATTGACAGGTGACCTATGCTCTCACATCCATCTTCGTGGAACAATCCTACATGATCGGATCTTCCCCTACCTTTCAAAGATATGAAATAAACAACGTACATCGCAAATCAAAAACAAAGTAGCGGTAATTTTTGTAGAAGGTAATCGCGGTAATAAAAGACCTTAGTATCAGTTTTGTATAGTTTTCATTTCCTTCCATATACTTAGCGCCTAGCGGTACTGCCTGATGGAAAAGGCGTATGTGTCACAGGACACGCCAAAAATTTAAACATTAGAATAAGTTTAGTAACATAAGAAAAGTACTAAAGTCATTTATAACGGGATATTTACCATGATTCGAGTTTTGAGTTTCCAATATTTCGGCACAGTTGCATACGTCATGATCACGGAATAACTGAAGTCACTGCGAGTTAGTTTGGTAGTGGTAACTTTCGTAGCAAAAGACTAAAAATGAGGGTAGATCGGTATATCTGCCAATAAAAACTAACTCGCAGTGACTTCAGTTATTCCGTGATCATGACGTATGCAACTGTGCCGAAATATTGGAAAACTCAAAACTCGAATCATGGTAAATATCCCGTTATAAATGACTTTAGTGTTAATAACATGATAGTTTTAAAAGTTTTATAAGAAAAGTAATTTTTAGCAAATAGTACTGCCGGATACTGAGAGAAACTAGTTTTCACTGTATGACGGCGATTTAATAATTAATTTCATGCGAACTCGATTAAAGTTTTCGAATTGTGAGTGATTTGTTGCATTTTGGCAGTATGACTTTGACAGCGATAGTTCTCGTAAACTTCGAAAACTTTACATTTTTACCCGACTATCAACGGAGGAGGGTTATGAGGTTGGTATCCTACGTATGTATGTATGTAGCCTGTTTCTATGTTCCCACGTAGCGCTGAAACTACTAGTCCGATTTCAACAAATGAGATATCGATTGATCCGTCTTATGGTATTGTGCGTACACTCAGGTAGGCGCTAAATACATATATAAAAAAATATTTATTATTTGTATATTTTCTTTAAATATGCGATTGATGGCCTTTTCATTTAGGCCTATTCAGTGTCCACCTATACAGCTAGTTATAATAGGAAGTTTCACAACATATTCAAAATATTGAATCCCAAAATCGTCTACAATGGACTCTGTAACAAAGATCAGCCGACGCGGACGGCATGAATGCAGTTTTTATGTACGGTACAGTTAAATGCAACAATAGTGGTCAACTGCTCAAAGTAACGGTTTATTAAAGCTTTTATCGAGTGGGTTACTTGTATTCGCAGCGGGGATCTCGCATTCGAATTATATGACTTTTAATTAGGTATCGATATGACCTCGGCCCCCAAAGATCGTATACCTACCTAGTGGATTGTGAAGCCACTTTTCGAACAGTTCGATTAATAAAACTTTTCAAACTATCGCGATTTGTTAACATATTAATGAGTATTTATCGGGTATTTATCGCGTACCTTGTTTTTATTTCCCCAAAAGTTCGATTAATGTCAAGATGCACTTCGAAGGTGACTGAAACATGATCGCGATTCAACCCAAAAAAATATATGTATGAGCGGGGTTGTTTTTCCTGGCAAAGGAAAAGTGAACCATTTCCTTTGTCAGGAAAAACATCCGAATTAAAATACAGTCATTTTAAAGTTTATAATGTAGTTTATATTACTTATATTAAATAGTGTGTGAACTATATGTGGTCATAACTGATAATAAATGTAACATGCAGGTGTTCAAAGCTGACTTGTACGACCTGAATTCTGTGATTCAGTGGAGTTGTAACCATATGTTACAACTCCATCGAATGTAGTTTCATTTTCAATTAAAAATTGGGAATTTTTACATATTTGATAGAAGATTATGAGTAGGTACTTTTCAGGAGGCTACTCCTGTAATTTCCTAGTCCATAAGGTTCAGAAATAAATTAGCTGAAAAAAAAAAAACAATTCGGAAGCTAGAATAGTTCCGAAAAAGCTTAGAGGGGAGGCCATGGTCAAACAAAACAAGCACCTAATAGCTTGACGTAATGATGGTAAGAAGGTAACTAAGTTATATCATCCAGAACGACCATAAAAATAAGGAAATACAGAGGAAATTAAAATCCATTTTTATAATAACTTTTAATAGAAACAAACCATTACTTTGGCTATAAAGTGGTACTTATTTGTTTATTTTTGAATAAACTTATTGAAATCGTGTCAGTGATCGTGATTCATTTGATTATTATAAATCAAGGTGGATAGTATCGGAGCGTTCTTAAAATCGTTAATAACGTGCAAATGTAATGATCCTTCGCCGTTTCCGATCGTTAACGTTAATGAAGCTATTTAATATATTAACTTTATTGAAATTGAGAATTGATTATCGCTTATATCCGGTGGGTGCCTGCCAGGCTTTCTAGACTCAGTTACATAAAGTTTATTAGGTTTATAAGTATGAACCTCAATATTTTAATGAACATAACATTTGGAGCTTGACAATTTGATTCTTTATTATTCGATTTTCATTTAATTTTGTTAGTCGAACTGGTCTCATAAAATGTCTCAAAAATGTAGTTCGGATTCATTTCACA
>JAPQVW010000162.1:0-38926 GCA_028535905.1 Quercus berberidifolia | reverse complement strand
TTACAACATCACTTCTGCTTCGCCTATACTTCCTCCTCTTACTCCTGCCGGTACGGTATTTAAGAACATTATTTTTCCAGATCTTTGAATTTTAGACCATATAATATGTCCAGCTCGATTGGGTTTTACACTAGTGAGAGAAAAAAATTTAGGTAATTTCGGAGTATTATTTCGGGCTCTCACAAAAAGAGTGAGCCCGGCCCACACGAGAGTCACACCATAGACCTCCCCGTCTTGTGAGATGGTCCTGTCTCTCTTCTGTTATTGAAGGGTTAGTATTTTTATTTCTATATTTTTAAAGGAAGGTGTCGAGAATTCTTTGAGCACCAAACCATTTCAGGAGTGTATAGTTCTCCCTCTTACATACACATATAATCACAAGAAGGAATCTCTGCCCAAATGCTAGATTGAGGTTTTGAATTAAAGACCTTGGGCATCTCATGCTTTATAGAATTATTAATAGATAAAGTAGAAATCATAACCAAAGTTTTTTTAAAAAAAAATCTTAATGTTATATCACACTTTCCTTTATTTTTCATTATAAATGATTTTATTGGTCTTTTTCTATTTTCATTACTTAACTATTACTATATTACTAATTGGCTGCCTTGTCACTGACATATTATTTGTCTAGTTTATCATTACTAATATATGTTCTAATGACTCTTCAATTCATAACAGAAAATTCTAGAATGTGAAAAACACAAAGGACATGAACATTATGGAATGGCAATAAGTAAAAAATATTATGGAAAAATAAGAGACACAAACTGTTAAAGGAATAATAATCAAGAGGCACCTTTTGATTTACCATTTCCAACATTAAAGTAGTATTTCTCATGATGAACTATCTAACATTCTAAGTAAATGATGCATATTGTTGTATGTAGGAGAAAACAAAATGTCATCGCTAACAATTTTGGTCGCCATTGCTATCCCAATTGCTGTTTCTGTGGTTCTTTTCTTCATTGGCTGTTGCTTCCTTCGTAGGAGAGCAAGCAAGAAGTTCAATACTTTACCGGAGGAAAATGGTGAAGAATAAAAGATTATTTGATCACTTTTCTTTTTTCTTTTTTGGTCTCTGTGGTATAACTATAAAAAATTTGAATTTAAATTTCATTTTAACACTACAAAAATGATTGCTATTTGTGACGAAACTTTTTCGATGACTACAAAAAGCCATCGGAAAAACTAGCTTTTTCGACGGCAAGTCTCTTTCGTCGACAATTACTTGTCAAATATTAAAACATTTGTGACGACAAACTGAGTTCGTCGAAAATGCCTATTATTTTTGTCGAAAATATGATTTATTTTGGAGGGAAGTGTTCCCGCCTTACTTTTTACGACAGCATAAAAATGTTCATAGCTAATAAAGTATTATTTACGACAACCAAATAAAAACCATCAGAATTACTAACACTTGTGACGGCTTTTGTGCATCGGAAATACAAAATATATTTTTTTATGGTGTTATTATTTGTGACAAACATTCTTCCATTGTAAATATAAAAAATGGTATTATTTATGATGACTGAAGAAAAACCGTTGAAACTATTAACACTTGTGACGGCTTTTGTGTGTCGAAAATACAAAAAAAAAATATATATATATATATATATATTTTTTTTTTATGGTGGTATTATTTGTGACAAACATTCTTCCATCGTAAGTATAAAAGTGGGTATTATTTACGATGACCAAAGAAAAACCATCAGAACTATTAACACTTGTGACGGTTTTTGTGCGTTGAAAATACAAAATATACATTTTTTATGGTGTTATTATTTGTGACAAAAATTCTTCCATCGTAAATATAAAAAAAGGGTATTAGTGACAGCCATGAAGTCATAAAAAATGGTAAAATATTTTGGAGGGAAAACTCCCTCCTTACTTTTCACATTTGTGACGACATTTATCCATTGTAATTAATTTTTCTAATTGAGTTTGTATTTGCGACGAATATGCTGACCGTCGTAAATAGTTATTTTTCAAGACCCTCCAAGTACTTCAGGGCTATTTTGGTCATTTTAGTAGTAAAAGGTATTTTGATCATTTTGAAGCTTTTAGGGGCACTTTCGTTACTTTAGAAGTTTATAGGTATTTTGGTCATTTCCTAGCTTTGATGGTGTATTTTAGCCATTTTGGATGGTCGGATTGTATCAATGGGGTTAAACAAAGTTTCCTAGTGGGTGGGTAAAACAACATATGTCCATCATGCAACTAGATGGAGAACCAAAATCTAACCGTTGGATTGGTAAAATATGATGAAATATTTGTGTTTGTAAATTATAATGAAAATCAAACGGTCAAATTGTGAGAACAGAATAGTCAAATCCTTCGAAACTTCATCAAAGTCTATTAAATTGGTCAATCTTTGGTTAAACTTCAAAGTTGGTTCCAGGACCACTGGATTTGAACAAATTAGATTGATCAGTGAGTTTTTAAGTGGGTTTTGGGTATTGGTTAGTATTTTAAGGTATTTTTGGTTTTCATGCTTTTATTAATTTCTAATTTTAAAATGGCAAAGTCAAAGGTCATATGTAAATCCATTGGGGTCATTTTCTAGGTTTTTGGTTGTATTTTATAAGTAATTTTCTCGGTTTTTAGTAATATGTATATACTCTCTTAGAAGAGTATTGGATATTTTTAGTGATTGAAGTTTCATGATAGGTAGATACAACGACACACATCCATCTTGTGCCAGAGTTAGATTTAATATTTGATCGTTAGATTGAAAGTGTGGGATAAAATATTGGTTTTGATGAATTTTGAGCTCAATCGAACGGTTGGATTAGGAGAACGTGACCGATCAAAATTTCTTGGTGTGTTGGTACAACAACACATGTCGATAATGCTTTAGTCTCAAATCCAAAATCCAACTGTTGGATTTGAAGAATGTGATGAGATATTGGTGTTGGCGAAGTATGATAACAATTAGACGGTCAGATTGTGAGAAATGAGTAGTCAAAGTTTGCAAAACTTGGTCAATATTTGGTCAAACATGATCAACCATTGAATTTGGATCTATGACGACTCGATAGGATCAAATTAGGTTGAATAGGGAGGTTTTGAGTGGGTTTTGGGTATTACTTTGTATTTTAGGGTTTTCTCGACTTTTATGCTTTTCTATAAATTTTCTTTTACTAAAGTTTAACAATGAATAGTACATACAATACTGAAAATTTTAGAATAATAATGCAAAGTTTATCAAGTACCAAATTACTAGCAACGACAATTCTTTCCACAACTCATTGAAAAACTTTTAAAAAAATGGCATACTAAATATTTGAAAACACTCTTTAATTAAAAATTGAAATCAATGAATTATAATTATAAAATAAAATAATTTTGGAAATTTGCGGGTAGGTAAGTACACAACATTTTTAATATTAATTTAACAAAATTTGGTTAACGGGATGTCAAGTGGAAAATGTTTTTTCCCTTCAAATGGGATGGTTTTTCCAAATAAAAAAAAAAAGTTTTTAAGAAAAATATTGAGGTTATTTTTCCATAAAAGAAATCCACCTACACAATATTGAGGATATATTTCCCTTACTTTTTTAAAAGAACACTTACTATATAAAAAATAAAAATAAATAAAAAAATTGCAAGAAGTGAGATTTCATAGTGTTTCTATCTTTTATTAATAATAATAATTAAAAAAAGTGATATTTCAAAGTGACCCAAAAAAACAAAACATAATTTTATAAATAAATGTGAGAGACCGTGCCCCCGGCCCGTTTTTATAGGATGTTGGGCCAAACCCACGTGAATGGGTAGAGTCATGTTATTGCCTCTCAAAATGAAGGTTCGACTAGTTATACTTTTCCTTTTAGATTAAGGGTTTTACAATAGAGTCGCCACTTATTTAATTATTGGAAAAATAAGAAAACCATAATTGAAAAATTCATCATTTTATTAATTTGAAATTGAATTTATATTGATCATAGGAAAATTACATGGCTTTGGTCCTAGATACAATCTAAGATAAAGTACATGGCTTTGTTTCCTAGTTACAATCTAGAAATTGAAAATTATATGGATAAACATTTGATCTACTAACCCTTGATCTAAACTCGGAAGCTATGTTACAAGGTAAGAAGGTGTTAGGCACCCACCTTACCCGGTGAAACCGGTCTTCTAGACTATGGTGGCCAACATTCATATCATATCATCCAATATGTCAATCAATTTACATGTTTAATTTAAAGTGTGTGCGTGTGATAAAACCCTAATTCAATTTATTAAGTATTGCATTTGGATTGAAAAATAAATTCTAGTGAATGTGTGTGTATGATAATATCCTAGATTCAAAGACTTGAAAGAATTATAAAACAAACATGTTTTTCATATTTTTGATGTGGATTTAAGATTAAATCTAGTGATATGCATGAACATGTGATGAACAACTAAGAAAATGTGAAGAACAACTAAGAACATGTGAAGAACACATAAGAACATTCAAACATATTCAAGGGAATTATCATGCTTTAATCTTAAATTCTCATCATGGCAATATAAACAAACAGTTAGGGAAGGGGATTATACCTTCATGCAAGATCCATATAATGGAGGAGAGGATTCTTGATGGAGGTCCTAAGGGTGGAGGAAAAAAAGAGCTAGGAGAGGGAGAGTGAGTCTCACTCAATACCTTGAGTCTCAGGAAGACCAAGATATGACAAGACTACTCAACTTCACTAGAACTCAAGAGAAGAGAAGAGAGGGGGATTTTTTGTGTCTTGGAATGAAGTAGAGGGGGGGTTTATATAGTAGTGGTGGAGGAAATATGAATGGAAGACTATTTAATGAGGGTTGACAAGGAATCATGAACCTAGACCTCATTTTATCCTTTGGGGAAATCTGATGCATTAAATGTGGAGATTGATGAGAGTGAAGAGCAAGCAAAGTTCGGTTTTTCCGTAGCTGCTGTAACGGCTTGTAGAGCTAACTTTGAAAAATCATATATATCTCAATTCTGATCGGAATTGTCTCATTCTTGTGCTCAAATTGAAGCCCTGGATGTCTAGTTTCTGGGAAAATTAACCCCATTCACAGATTCAAAATATTCTGAGAGATATCGATGAAATGGTGAGCAGAGGTCATTTGTTAGAAAATGGTTTCAGCACAATTAACATTAATAGGTTCCAAATTAGCTCCCAATTAACATTAAATGGCTCCAATCACTCCCATTTCAGACTTAATTGGTTCCAAATTTATCCTACAAATTACTCATTGAATAATTAATGTTTAACTATCTAGTTAATTAGGTGTGTGTAACCCTACCATAAAATATAGTCCTAACCAGTCAAATTATGACACATCATCGATTTCAAATTGATTATACTTATAACCAATTGAAATCAATTGTTCATAATCACATATAGTCGGACTCAATTTGTGATAGTGCATCTCAGCCATTAAAACTTGATTTAATGATAACTTTCAATCTAATGATCCGATTAGGGCTCATGACCAGTCGATTTGATCGTTACAACATCAAGATAATTTTGGTGAAATGAGATTAAGGATCTAATGACCAGAATCAAGTTGCATATTTTCAATGTGAAATTACCCTTTTACCCTCAATGTGAGGTTAAATACGGGTTGCAAAATAGGTTGTCAACAATAAAACAAAAAAAAAGCCACGTTGCTGTAAAGTGTAAACGCACATAGTATCATTTTAGCACTAAAAAAAAAAAATGAAAATGAAAAGGCAAAACCCTACCTCCTAGCTAGTTCCCTCCCTACCTTTCACTGAAAACAACGCCTCCCTTTTTCTTTTTTATGGATCCCACGCCTCCCTTTCCCTCCCACTAAAAGACTAACTACTAACTCTCTATTTCACTATACTCTATAATCTATAGCCCACATATTTTTCAATATTCCTCCACTGTTCACTCTCTAGGTCTTTCTCTTTCTCCCAATCACCATCAAACCCAAAAGGTTAGTTTTCTTAAATCCTTATATTTTGATTTATTTTGTTAATGTAGTGGATTAGTAAATAGATTTGTTGGTTTATTTCCTTTATCTAAATTTTGGGTTTGGTTTAGATATATCTCTTTCATAATATACAATCTCGTATTGTAGGCAAAATTCTTGACTGTTTGGTACTAGTAAATAGTGTAATGTTTGTGTGCATTGGTGGCTCCGGCCAATCTATTGATAAATCTTAATTATATGCAAGCACCTACTACACATATATATTTTTTTCCAGGATAATCAACATTATTTTTTTTTTTTCTATTTTTGAGGTTGTTGAAATAAGTGATAAATTTGCTCATTATAGTTTTCAATTAATTGCTATTCTTGGTGCATATATAATTTTATATGACTTGTTGTGCTGATGGATATATTTTTAAGAGTGATGGGGATGTACTATTAATGTGGTTCTTGGTGGAAGATGTATTCCTGGAAGTTCTTATTCACAAGAGAACTACAAGGTTCTTGTTAGTAGTAAGGATTTATGATAGAGGCAATGTTTGTGTCGGTAGTAAGGATTTATTTTTGATGTTTTTCATTTATCATGGTGATTGTGTTAATGTTTTTAGATGAATATATATTAGTTAATTCTTTATTATTTACTTTAAATATAAAAATTTGTGTAGTTATAATTTTTGTATATTTATTCAGTTTAATTTAAAATATTGCAGAACAATGTTAGGGAGGAGATCATAGTGTGAATAATGACAAAAGATGACTTTGAGGAGGAAGGTGACTCTCAAATAGAGGAAATTGGCTCAGATGATGACTGATCTTCCAATACTTTTGCTTTCAAGTTTCATGAAGGATATAATTAATATAGCTTTCATGTATTGTTGAACATCACGCTATTTTGTAAACCTTTTGATATTTTCAATTTTGTTGCATTATTCACTTACTAGTTTTGAACAATTATGGATTTGTACTTGTTATTTGAATGAAGAATTTTTTATTAGATATATGTTTGTAATTTATATTTTTTTATTTACTTTCATGTAATTCATGTGTTTCTTTTTCGACAAAATTGTTTTGTCACAATTAAAGTACTATAAATAGCCTTTTTTTATTCGACAGAGCTATTTTGTTGCAAATAATGTATTAGTGACATGGTAACTAATTTTTAATAACGGTCAAAGTTTGTCGAAAAAAAGTAAATGGTCACTAAGATGTTGTATTTTTGATGAAAAGCTAAGTATTTACGATGGCTTTTAGTCGTCGAAAAAAATAGATTAACGACGGCTATAGTTCCATGCAAAATGTATTTGGTCGTTCAACTTCATTGTTTGAAATTGTATTTTTGACGGCAAATCAAGTATTTATGATGAATTTAAGTCATCGAAAAAATACATTAACGATGGCCTTAGTTCATCGCAAAATATATTTGGTCGTCCAACTTCCTCGTATGAAGATGTATTTTTGACGACAAATCAAGTATTTATGACGACTTTTAGTCATCTAAAAAATACATTAACGATGACCTTATTTCATCACAAATTGTATTTGGTCGTCCAACTTCCTCATATGAAGAATTATTTTCGACGGAAAATATCAAGTGCTTACAACGCCTTTTTACGATCGAAAATAAGTGTTAACGACGGCCTTGTCGGTAATATAGTATTACCGACAAGGCTTTTACCGACGGAAGTCGATGGCCTTTTGCCATCGACACTAATAATCTGCGACGGTTTTTTGTGTTGTTGTGACGAACTCTAGCCATTGCTAATAGCAATCTTTTTTGTAGTGTAATAATCATTATATTACTGTTTGTTGTCTAGGTGAAGTCGAAATTCCAGATGTAGAGTTCTTGCAATTTGGCTTGGATACAATTGAAGCTGCCACAAACAAGTTCTCAGATGATAATAAGATAGGTGAAGGCGGATTTGGTGCCGTTTACAAGGTAAAATTTTAGTTAATACTGAAGTTCAATAAGACTTGTATGCACAAAAATAATTGTTTAATCTTGGTTCAAATATATTTTCAGGGTACCCTTCCCAATGGAGAACAAATAGCTATGAAAAGATTATCTGTAAGATCTGGGCAGGGTGCAGTAGAATTTAAGAATGAATTTGTATTGGTAGCCAAACTTCAACACAGAAATCTAGTGAGACTATTAGGATTTTGTTTGGAAGGAGAAGATAAGTTGCTCATTTATGAATATGTGCCCAACAAAAGCCTTGATCACTTATTATTTGGTTAGGCCCATATGAACTTATATCCAGCTAATTTTCTTTCTTGGTTTTGCTATTTTTCTTTCTTGGTTTTATGTCTAAGGATGGCATGATTAGCATCAGAGTACACAATTCTAATCACTTTACAAATCCTTCAAAATTCACTTGTCATGAACTTCTGACAAATTGAATCAATGCCAAGGAGCCGAAATTCTAATGAAATAACGAGAATATATATATTTTTTTCGTATTGAATCAAATTATTTCCTTGTCCATTTGAATCTCATTCCTAACTTGAGTATTTTATCATGACAAAATTATAGAGCCAGCAAAGCAAGGAGAATTTAATTGGTCAAAGCGTTACAAGATTATAGAAGGAATTGCTCGAGGGATTCTTTATCTTCATGAAGATTCTCGACTTAGAATTATTCATCGTGATGTCAAAGCTAACAATGTTTTGTTAGATCACAATATGAACTCAAAAATTTCAGATTTTGGCATGGCAAGGATATTTGTAGAAGACCAAACTCAAGCAAATACAAATAGAATTGTTGGAACATTGTAAGTTCTTAATCATTATATCTGTCATAATGAATAATCTAAATTAACAAATTTATTTATTTCTGATTACATTCAAGATTTATTGAAATGAAAAATAGATATAATTACTTTAACACAGCCAATCCATGCTCTAACTTGTGCAAATAGCAATGCTGTGAGAGTGTCAAAGAGATTATCTTAGGACATTGATTAGCATGAGATGCTTCAAAATTTACAAATTTGATACTATGATTGACCTTCTGAAATTTTCTTCTCATATTTTACTTAAGATTTTTTACTTTTTTAATAAATTTTTTTTCAGTTCTTGATTGTAGTGGTTATATGTCTCCGGAGTATGCTATGCATAAAAGATATTCTGTGAAGTCCGATGTGTTTAGCTTTGGAGTCTTGATTCTAGAGATTATAAGTGGAAAAAGGAATACCCATTTCTATCAATCAGAACTTTCTGAGGACCTCTTGAGTTATGTAAGTCTGAAGTAGTTATTTTAATTTTGGGTTATTTAAGGAAATTATTTTGGCTGTGGTCGTGAGGAAGAAAGTTGAACTTCACAATTTTTAACGATTTTCTGCAGGCTTGGAAACAATGGAGGAATGGAACGCCCTTGGAATTGTTGGATCCCTCACTGAGAAATTCTTTTTGTAGAAATGAAGTTATTAGGTGCATCCATATTGGCTTATTGTGCATTCAAGAAAATCCTGCAAATCGACCAACAATGGCAACAATAGCTCTCATGCTTAATAGTTATTCTGTTATGCTACCATTACCTCAGCAACCATCATTTTTGCATCGAAGCAGAGCAAAGCTAAACAAGCCAATGACGGAGCTTGAGTCTGGTCAACATAAAAGCCAATCATGAATGGTCTGTTAATGAAGCATCATTCACTGAAATATATCCTTGATAGTTTGACTGGACAAGGTGCTTTCCAAAATCAGTATATATTAGTAAGTGGTGGAACTTCTATTCTAGCACTCAGATAGCCCTTGTTTATGGATTGAAAACTGTAAACAATCGTAAATATAAGTTCCCTGTCATTTAGATCTGACATTAGTACAATATCGATGTTGTGTGTCAATTGTATTTCTCATAGGGTTGGTTAATTTTGGATGGGGGATGACACTTTCTTAATATTTCCATCCTCATCATTTTTATTCTGTGTAATTAAAGTCGACAAAAGCACAGGCTGCTCTGGTCTCAATGGTTTGTTTGTTTCATTTTAACCCCACTCTTGGGGGACTGAAAAAATGTTGCTTGATGTGCCGGATACATAATAATAGATTGTAGATAGAGTATTTGTTATGGATATTTTTGGAAGAAAAAAAAAATATTGACCATTATGTTAACTCATAAGTAACATTCAATTTGTCTTAGATTCTAATGGGTGATACCAATATTCCAAACATAATGGCAGATAATATCATTCATAGGATTCTGTTTGTTCATTTAGACCTCTTAAACCAGATTGTTTAACTTAATAAATTAACCAAGTGATTATTTAGGTTTATTATTCAAATCTAGGTTAAACAATAATTAATCATATCATGCAAAATAGTGGAAAGTAAATAACACCACGATATGATGACCTAGGAAAACCAATGAAACGAACTGTTTCAAGATAAAAACTTGGGGATGATTTGACCTAACTATCCTCAAGATAAAACAAATCTACTATAAGAGAATTGAAGTTTTTACACCAACACAAGTTGCTTTGCTTGTGACTTTGAGACTCACTCAAAGGTTTCAGATCACCATTAGTAATGATCTTGATGCAGCAACTATGTTCTACTTATGCTTGATTGTAGATTTTGCTCTAGTAGATTCTTGTGTAGTTAGAAGGTACAAAACCTCTCAAATCTCACAAAGAGTAACACACAAGTCTTTCGAAAGTTTGAAAAACGTAGCTAGGATTTCCTTTTTATATGTGGAGAAGTTTAGATGAAACCCTAAACGTTTTCGCGAGTTTGGGCCTATTTAAAAATTCTACAGAAAAACTAGACCTATGATTTTCAATCAGTCGAGTAAGGCAGAACCACACTTCCTTTTTCTGCAATAAGCTGGACTTGAAACTTGAAACAATCACTTTTAAGCATTGCCTAGAGACTTTAGACTAGATATGTTTTGTTCTTGGTTTGCCAACATAATGAAAACATGATTCTAAACATTCAAACCTAAATCTTTAGAATCTAACAGATTCAGATCCTTTAGATTTCCTAGGGTACTCTATCAATAAATTTCCTTAGATCCTAACAACAGTTTAATAATTTAATGGTCTAGATTCTGCCATGTCAGCATTCCACTAACAATATTCTTAAAATAATAAAATAATGTTACAAACAAAATAATTAAGATTATTGTTAGTGGAATACTGACATGGCAAAATTTAGACCATTATATTATTAAAGAATGGTTAAGATTTAAGGAAATTTATTTGATAGAGTACCTAGGAAATCTAGAAGATCTGAATCCATCTTTCATAGGCATTGATCTGGTTTTTGGCTTTGTATATTTACTTATTTAGTCAAGTATTCCATGTTTTAAAATCCAAATCATACGTTTAGTCAAGTATCCAATGTTTTAACATAAAGGTACGTTACAACTCCACTCAAAAATTATGGTAACGTTTAAGGGAGGGTGAGGTAAGTTATACTACACACAAAACCTTTTTCCCTCTCCTTTGTTTGTGTATGTGCGTGTGTGTGTTTTTCAAAAAAAGAAGAAGAGTATGCCATGTTTTAAAAACCAAATCCTATGTTTGAAAGCCAAGGGGCTTGTAGTTCAACTCATTACCATCTCTTGGTGTTTATAACGGAGACATATAAAGTTCAAATTCTCTCTTTCCATTGTAAACTTTAAATTATCTAAAAAAAAAAAAAAAAATCATACGTTGACAATATAAAGAATGAGATGTTCAAGGTTTTGAGATTAGATTAGTGTTTTGGTGCCTCTGGAGAGAGAGAGAGAGAGAGAGAGAGAGAGAGAGAGAGAGAGAGAGAGAGAGAGAGAGAGAGAGAGAGAGAGAGAGAGAGAGAGAATTTTGGGGCTTATTTTTGGCCTTTGGATTTTTTTTCCCCACATGGCTTTTATGCATATTAAAATATTTACTTTAGTAAATTCACCTAGAGAATTTTGGGGCTTATTTTTGGCCTTTGGATTTTTTTTCCCCACATGGCTTTTATGCATATTAAAATATTTACTTTAGTAAATTCACCTATATTTAATTGTTTCAACTAATTTAAGCATAGAATTATTTTTAATATTTTTTTATTGCATGTGCTACTAAAAATGTTTTTATTTTTAGATGTTATTTCTTTCAATTGTTGGTTTCCAAAGCTACAAAACATGAGAAAGAATGTCATATTTCAAATAAGTTTTTATTTTTATTTAAATTTTATGAAATTAACCCTATAAATTCATTTTTTTATTATAAATAATTGAAACACCATATATATAGATGGGACAAAGTTTGGGGATAAATTTGATTGTCCTACTAATAGCAGTAAAATAACTACATGTTTTGAAAATTTATCCGTTAGATTATATGTTCTTAACACGCATGTCAAATTATGAGTCTATTAGATGTTATTTATTATTCGATCTATAAACTTATTTTCTATGCATAATTTTAAATTACAAAAACTTGGATTTTAAACATTTAATTGATAATATAACTATTAAGATTTGACCTTTTAAAATTTTTTCAAGCATGTAAAAAATAAGAAGAAAATGTAATCTAATGGTGAATTTGTCAAAATTTATATCCAATAAAAAAAAAAATTAAATGTAGTTGTAGAAATTAGTTATAATAAAGTTTTTAACCAAATTTTATTTATACAAATAATTAATATATGGAATTAAATACGTTTATGTCACATATGGAAATTTATTCATAGACTAACAGAAATGTATCTTAATGGTATATGCATCTCCCCTATTGAATATCTCTCCCACTACAAATGTGCAAGAGAAATAGAATTTCTCCCCCTAAGGATGTACACAAGAGTCATATAGAAATGACAAAAACACTCTGGTATACTCACTAAAGTATACTCTCCCCCTTTTTGTCAGGAATAGACAAAGGGTCATGAGAAAAGAGGGCAAGAGATGAAGGAACGAACAATGATAATGATGCATAAGGGGTGTGAGATGAATGAGAAAATGAAGCTCAAATCAAAGACAAAGTAAAATGCTTCAGAGCATAAGGTAGACATGACATGCTAGGATGAAGAAGTAAGGTCTAGACCAATGCATGACAAGGGTAGCAAAGGTGCGTGCAAGAGGTGGCTAAGTGCAATGCATGACCAATGCATGAAAAATGCACATGTGGGGCAAGGTGTGTTAAATACACAACCAATGAACCAAACATGTTCCTAATGAGGAAACATGAGAAACCTCAAAGTTTGGTACTCATCAGAGTCCAAACAAGCGAGAAAATGTCTAAGAGGCATTTTATCAAACACCTATCATGCACACTATGAACAATAATGTGAAACAATGCATGAACATTATGAAATACACCCTTAATACATGTTCTTTCTGCCACAAGGGGCCAACATCCAATGCAAATCAACAAAAGAAACCAATCCCATGTAGAAATTTGACAAAAATTAAGTTTTCCCAACCCCTATGATAAAAATCCCAACCAAGAGCACAAAACTCTCCAAAACATAATCCAATGATCAAAATTAATGAAAAGAATTTATAATTACCTTAGAAATGTTAATGGAATGAAAAACCATTCAAATTGGTTGGGTTTTGATGTAAAAATATTGAAAGAGGGGTTTTAGAGAGGATGGGAGAGGTTTAAAACAAGTTTCCCACAAAAAGCCCTTTAAAAAGCTATTTCTGGGCGTTTCACGACTAGGCGAGTCGCGAGGTTCAGTCGCAAAAATTTTCGCGAGTCGCGAGTGAGTCGCGAGCAAGCCGTGAGTGAGTCACCAAAAGCTTCTAGATGAACTCGCGACTGGGGTTTCGCGACTGGCGAGTCGCCAGCTGAGCCGCGAAAAACTCTAACACCTGTTTTTCAATACAGAACATGGTTAAACAATGAAAAACAAAGTAAACACTAAACATGAACACAAAGAGTGATAAAAATCACTTCCAAAAACATATAAAATTATCAAAAATCTTTTTGGATTGAACCATATATGATTGAGCACACACACATCACATTTAGACAAGTACAATCTAACAAATGAATAAAAAATTTATTGAACATTAGGCATGTGTGTTGTGTGTGTATCAAATGTGGAATATTTCTTAGTCTAGAGTGAAAATTCAATGATCAATTCAATCAAGTCATACACAACTAGTACTAAGTCAAGTGGTCTATCTCAATTATAGAAATGAACATATATGACCTCCCACAAGAAAATGATTACATAAGATTGAAACTTTTCATTTGGCTTCTTACAATTCATATCATTTGATCATTTTGAATTAATACAACTCATTTTGAGTAAAACATCTCATTTTTTAGATTGATGCCTGAAATTTTTTTTTGATATTTCAATTTGATAAACAAGCCTTTGGCTTTTGGGCATCAAACATTTTCAATACAAGTCGCTTTCCCTTTTTCCTAGTCAAATACTAGTATATGCGACGGCTTTTGCAGCTCATTATCTCTTTTCATTTTGAGATTTACATTTATTGAGCTCTTTAAGCAATAAAAATAAAAGAGTGGGAAGAGATATAAGTACAAGTCTACGCATGTATCAAAACCAACGTGACTATTGACTAATCATTCATGACAAGCTTGAAGATCGATTTACAACAATCACACAAAGATGTCAAGATTTTTCCCACAAAGATATAAGTGCAAAAATAACAAGCTTAGCTCGTAAATGCACAAAGCCATTTGTACAAAGGTACAAGGCCAAACTCACATGTAATATGTGCTCAAACATATATGATCAAACATTTAAAATTTTTCACTTTTTATGTGGTTTTGGATTTTTTACTCACACAAAACTGAAATATAAAAGTAAGATAAAAAACAAAACAATGCATACAAAAAAATGCAAGATGCACAAAATGCATGGGGATATGACATTTAATGCATGAAGGGTCCTACAAAGATCGAAAGAATTAGATCAAGAACCAAAAGATCAACTATAGGAACCCTTCCTCATCCAAACGGAACGATTGTTTGGAATGAGTGTCTCATGGGAAGTGAGACGAGGGTTGGAAGAATGAAAACCGGAAATGCACATAGACAAGGAGGTAAGAGCATTAACCACTTTCTTCAACAACTTACCATTTTCCATCCAATCCGGTTTAGCTTTCAAAGCACAACTTCCAAAAAGCTCAAGTTTCTCTTTTCTTTTGATTCTCTTAAGAGCTTGAAACTTAGAGCAATGAGGTCTTAGATGACCAAAGGCACCACAATGATGACAAACAATGTATTTAGGTCCATTAGGCTTTTTGGGAAGGGATCTAACAACAAAGGTTTGTTCTCTTTCTAACTTGGGGCATGGGGGTCTTATGTGACCGATCACACCGCAATGGTGGCAAGTAGGAACAAACTTAGATTCACTCAATTCCCTAGATTGGGACCTAAACAGAGGCTTAGGCTTAAGAGCCTTTCTCTCCACTTTTTGATTTCTTTTGTGTGGAGGAATGTACACCGATTTGTCCTTTGAGGTAGAACACACAATAGGCACAAAATCGGGTACCATAACATGATTGCAACATATATTTTCTTCCATTTTAGCAACAAGTTCAGCAATCAAACACTTGGCATGCATCTTAAGAGATTCATTTTCAAATTTAAGATCATCAACAAGTTTGTTAGACAAAACAAGTTTAGCATCCAAGTCCTTATTTAAACATTCAAAACATTTCAGCTTTTCAAGAGAAATTTCAGCAAAATTCTTATATTTCTCAACCAATTTGTTGGATTCATTGAGTTTAGCAATCAAATCATCCTTTTCACAAAATAACTTGCTCAAATTCTTTTGAAACTTCTTAGCTCCTTTCTTCAAGAGTTTGTCAACAACACCCATAGATTCAAGTAACATGTCATCACAATTATGAGGATTAACACTCATAGAGGCATTTTCACAAACACATGGCATGTTACAATCAACAATATCAATAGAAGCATACAAAGCATTATCCATGGCAAAACACACAAGGGGTCAAGGATCACACTTAGGTAATAAAACCAAAACAAGTGTACCCGCTCTGATACCAAATGAAAGTTCAAATATGTGTATAAAATACCCTTGAACGTTTAGACCTCCAATTACAAAATAACCAATTCAAGCTTTATGTCAAACAATTAGTGTGCGGAAAATGAACAAAAGCTATAAACAGAATTAGTAAACAATCTAAGCCAATTAAAAAACACATCCACAGCAGAAAATAAAAGGCAAAGATAAAGGGAAGAGAGATGCAAACATAAGGACAACACACGATGTGTTATCGAAGAGGAAACCGAAGCCCTCGGCGTAAAACCTCTCCGCCGCCCTCCAAGCGATCAATAATCCACTAGAAAATGTAGTTGGGATACATGAATAGCAATAGACCCTCCAAGCCTAATCTACTCGATGTACCTAAGCCCTCCAAGCTTCTTGCTCCAACGAGGTTGCGTCGAACCTTTTTCTTTTCTAGCTTACCGGATTCCGCTATAATCCATAGCATCCGCCATCCTTGGCATCTTCCAATGCTTCCCAAAGCTCCAAAAACACTCAACACTCTAAATGGGTGTGGGTAGTGTTTGGATAGAAATCTCCTCTCAATAGGTATGACAATGAGAGAGGGAATGAGAAGAGACTACAAAGATATCTCTCTAAGAATGAGTAGCTCTCTCTAATTGGGTGGGTGTTTTGAAGAAACCTCTCTTAGGGTTTTTCTTTCTGAATAGCCACACATATTTTGTGGGAATGAGGGGTATTTATACTGGTGTGAGAATGGAATGCGAAGAGATAGTTTTTCCAAAACAGGGTTGGCTGGCGACTTGACCTCGCGACTTGACTGAGTTGCGAGTTCAAGCATCGAGCTAATTGAGTGGCTAGTCTAGATTTTTGTCCTGTAGTGCTCCAGCTGGTATGACTGTTCAGCTCCCCTGCATACTCTGCGCGTGTGCAACTTTTGGCGGCTTGCAGTCGCGAGTCACCCACGAGATCCAGCCGCGAGTCCCTGCTTCACTGCACAGTCTTGAGCATTTCTTCACACTCTCTCACACACTACCCTTACATGATTCCCACCTAAATACAGGGTTTCTAAGTGTTGTATTACAAGAAAATTTGTCACGGAATAAAGCCAACACATGGTTGATTAAATTCAACCTTACAATAACCATATGACACACAGTGTTGACGGCTTCTTCCCACAAGTTTCTAGCCATATTCTTGTTGTGCAACATGGCTCTAACCATCTCCTGAATAACCCTGTTCTTTTTTTCTACTACACAATTTTGCTGAGGAGTTATAGGAGCAGACAGTTCTTGAGATATACCTAATCTAGTGCAAAAGGACTCCATGTATGAATTCTCGAATTCTTTACCGTGATCACTTCAAATTCGATCAATCTTTAAGCTCTTCTCATTTTGCAATCTTGTGCACAAGGCTTCAATGTGCTTAGGAGTATCTGACTTGGATCTTAAAAGAATGACCCAAGTATACCTAGTGAAGTCATCTACCACAACCATGATGTATCTCTTTCCACCAAGAGACTCGGTTCTAATTAGACCCATAAGATCCTGATGTAGTAGCTCCAATGGTCTAGATATAGCGGATGTCTAAGTGCCCAGATGTTTAGCTTTTGTCTGTTTCCCAAACTGCCACGGTCCACACATAACATTGTTCACTCTACTGAGCTTTGGTATCCCAAAACTGATTCATGCTTAGATAAAATTGAAATATATTTGTAACTAGCATGTCCCATCCTTTGGTGCCATAGATCTTCATTTGGTAAACGAATGCTATTGCACACAATATCAGCATCAGGGACCAATCCATAATAATTTTCTAAAGTGTGAACACCACTTATAAGTTTCTTTCCAAACTCATTCAACACAAGGCATTTCCCCTTTGAGAATAGCATCATAAAGTCTTGCTCACATATCTGACTTATGCTCAACAGGTTCACCCTCAGACCTTCTACATATAGCACATTTGCAATGTCTGGCAGTCCTAGTAGAGAGATAATTCCCTTCCCTTTAATTTGTGATTTGCTCCCATCACCAAAAGTGACATTACCACCTTTCTAAGACTCAAAAACCTTAAAGAGATATCGGTCTCCAGTTATGTGTCTTGAGTAGCCACTATTAAGGTACCACAAACACGTGTCCATAATCTTAAATGCGGACTTCATCATGAAGCACACCTCATGCTTAGATGACAAATCAGTAGGAATGGTGTTTTCTCTCATCTGCCATTTACAAACAAAGCTTTTGACTTTTACTCTTCTCTGACGAACTCCTCTGCACGTTTTCATTCTAAAACAGTCTAGTTTCTTCTTTATCATGCTAAAATCTGTTCCAATAATCATCATGATAGATTTCAAATAACTTTTAGACTTGCACTTTCTGATACACTCAATTAAGCAAAGATTAGAAAAACAAGATGTATTTGAAACAAAAGATCTCTTCATGTCGGTTGCAGTCATGACAACAAGGATCAGTGGATCACATAATAAAAATTAACCCTAATCAAAGTGTGCCTGCTCTGATACCACTTGATAGGCTAAGAATGTATTGACCCCTTGTGATAAATTAACCAATTAATTAGCTAAGTTAATTAATTAATTCAATTAACATGCAATACGCGTGGTAGCACAAACAAATCACCAACTAAGTTAAATGCAACGGAAAATAAAGTTGGTACGGTGATTTGTTTACGAATGAGGAAAACCTCCAAAGCAAAAACCCCATTGGGTGAATTTAAGGTCACTACTCTCGAGAATCTACTATTATCACAACAAGCGGTTATAAGTAAAGGAATCCCAGAACCTCATACCAACCTACAGTTGAAATAAAAACTATAAAAACTGCTATATAATGAAAGATTTATGATAAATAATTTGAAAGATAAATTTTACAAAACTTTACGCAATTCTTCAGGTGACTGTTAATGGTAGATAAAAGAAAATAATATCAGTGATGGATTTAAATGAGAACTAGTAAAAGTTTATACTAATTAGTAAAATGTTTTTTTTTTCTTCGGAGGAATTGCAATTCATCTAACCTCTGTTGTTGTAGTTGTTTTCTTTTTCTTTCTTTTTATTTTTTATTTTTATTTTTTATTTATTTATTTATTATTTTTTTTTTTTGTGGAGAGATAACCTTTGAGTTATTTGTTACAAGAAGACAAAGATCTTGAGACATAGGGCCTACACTCACTTTCATTTAGTGGGGCGTTGTTGATAACTCTAGTTTAAAGGTTCTAATAACAGCGTGTACTTCCATTTACCTATATCCTAATTCGTAATTCTCCACGATTCAAGTAAGATTTGCTTTATTATTGTCTTATATCTCAATATAAATATTAAAGAAAATAAATTCACCCGGATCAGGTTGGAAATAAATAGGATTTTCTTGGCATCTTTCTCCGGTTTGTAGTGACTTTTAGCGGCAGAAATAGAATAGTCGAGTCGCTTTTGTTGACCTGCATCAAGAGGCCCCAAATGCACCTCCCATGTCCTCTTCATATCTTTATCCCATTGAGAAACTATTAAAAAAAAAAAATTGAATTAATAAATAAAAGAAGAATAAAGTGGACATGAAACTGAACAATGATTGGGTAACTAATAGAACCCTGCCTAAACCTTGCAATGTCACATATAAATTGGTCTCTAAAGTCTAAGGTGCTAGTCAAGATACTAAAACATTGGTTGAAAACTCTAAATAATCTCAGCTTTCCAAAATGACTTTTTCAAGATAGAGACATTGCTGATAATGAATTGTTGAAATGCGAAATTTACAGCTACATTCAAAGGAAAAGAAAGGAAACAAGGGTTTCTTATCAAAAAAAAAAAAAAAAAAAGGGAAAACAAGGGTCTGTAACCCTAGAGATTGATATGTCAATAGCATATGATATGACAGGATGAGATGGAATTAAATCACTGTTGTGATCAAGTCAGTATGGCTTTAGTAGCCACTAGATGCACCTGTTAACACAGTGTTTCAATACAGTGTCTAATGAAATGTTATATATATATATATATATATAAAAGCTAAAATATAGCATTTATTGTTTTTCCATTTCTGTTAAGCCACATTAAGGTATTTCCAGCAGCTTCTCCAAATTTTTGTATTGTTTGGAGAATGGACAGTGACATTTAACTTTTACCTACCCACTTTTACCTACCCACTTTCCAACAGATTATCTATCTCATTTAAATATTATTTCTTCATTTATTCTTTATTTTTTTTATCATTATTTATTCTTTCTATATTCATTCCCAAACATTATATTTTTCAATTAAAAGTTTTATATTCACAACATTTTTCGCAATACTTTCACAAGAATCACATCAAAATCTTACGTGGAAAATTGTTACTAGTTCTAATTTGAATCCACTGCTGAAATTATATTTTTACTCATCAATATTAACTAATAATAATATGTTACTCAAAAAATATTGTAGTAGAATTTCTAAATTGTCATTTCTTTTTTTTATATTACTTTTCCTTTCTTTCTTTCTATCATCCATACGTACCTTTTTTTTTTTTCTCTTGATTTTTCTCCACCACACACGTATACCCATATATCCCTATCCTCTCCCTTTTTTCTCTCTCTACTTCCCACTTTCCAAAACCTCCCTGTCTCTTTCTTTCTCCAGTTCTCTTTCTCAAACTTCTTCTTCTTCTTTTTTTTTTTTTTCTACTTCATTCCAACACATTATCCAGCTTTCTCTATAATAAGAAACAGAGAAAGAGGTAGAGAGAGAAAGAATAGATGGGTTAGATGGCTTCGCACTGCCGCCGCCGCTCGTCTTCCGCCCCACCGCTGCTCGTCATCCTCCCCACCACCAAGCTGGGTTAGATCAGCTTGTTCTTTCTTTCTTTCTTTCTTTCTTTTTTTTTTCTTTTTTTTTCTTCCATATTTTCTTGTTCTGATTCAACTTTATTTTAAGAATTGGATTTTGTTTTGTGTTTTGTGTTTGGATTATGTGAGAAACGGAGAGAATGAGAGAAAAAAAGAAAGAAATCCGGAGGAGAGAGAAAGAATTGATAGCTGGGACAATTTTTTAAGCAGAAAAATTGATTTGGAGTTGCTACAGTGTTCTCTAAATTAAGAGAAGTACTGTAGCAGCTTCAAAAAAAAAAAAAAATTGGGAGAATCTGTGTGTTTAGAGAACTTGTTGGAGTGTGAATAGTAGCATTTTATCTGCTAAAATGGAGATACAGTGACTGTTAGAGATGCTTTTAGCGACTACATCATTTATCTATTTCCAACCACTTATTTCCACTATTCCCAACCATAATGTCCATTTTACCTTTCCATTTCTCCACTACTCTCATCCTTAATGTCACTCTTCATCTGTCCATTCCTTTTCCTTTTATTTTGGCTCTTCTTATCCCTATTCTATTACTATAAATATTTGATTCTTCTTCCCATTTTATACATATTTTCCCACATGAAAAAGGTTATTACTTTCTCTCTCTCTTTCATGTTTTAGTTTTGTGAGAATTTTTTATATTTTATATCTCTACTTTAGATTGATGAATTTATGTGTTCCTTATAATTCTACTTTGGGTTGATACAATTTGGTTTTGTGTTTTATATTTTTAAGTTATTACTCCCCTCGTCCCAATTTATTTGTCCTCTATTCCATTTTGGGATGTCTCAAAATATTGTTCTGGTTTTAAAATTAAAAGCTATTAATTTACTAATGTTCTTATTATGCTCTTACTTTATTTTCAAAATCATTTTTGATAAATTTATTTAAAGGTGGTTTTGGAAACTTATACATTTTTATATAGTAGACAAGACAATAAATGATATTTCCTTAAAAAGTTGGATTTTTGAAACATGAAAAACAAATTGGGACGGAAGAAGTATCTTTTTTCTATTCTATAATTGTTAAATGTTATCTTATTGCATATAAAGAGATAGTTTACAAGAATATAATGTTATTCTATTATATAGCATGATTTGAGTAATTTGGTTTTTGACTCATGACTATATTTCTTATTTTGACACTTACTCTTCTCATTTTATTTTCTATTTATCTCCCGAAAAAGGTAATTACTCTCTCTCTCTCTCTCTCTATATATATATATATATATATATATATTATTCATTCTTTTTTTGCAACTTTACTTTAGGTTGATGAATCAATTTTTTTTTTTTTTTTTTTTGGTATAATACTATTTTGGGTTAATACGATTTGCTAGTTTTTTTTTTTTTTAGTTTTCCATCACAAGTCTTCTCTCTCCCTCTTATAACTTTTGTTTGATATTTACTGATGAAAGTTCAAAAATGTGTATAAACACCCTTGAACGTTTAGACCTCCAAAATACAACTTAACCAATTCAAGCAATATGTCAAACAACAAGCATGCGGAAACTTAACATAAGCTATAATATGGAATTGGATAAAAACTATCTAAGCCAAAACAAACACAATCCACAGCAGATAATAAAAAGGCAAAGATAGAGAGAGGAAGGAAGATGCAAACACAAAGACAACACGCGATGTGTTATCGAAGAGGAAACCGAAGCCCTCGGCGTAAAACCTCTCCGCTGCCCTCCAAGCGGTAAAAAATCCACTAGAAAATACAGTTGGGATACATGGACAGCAATAGATCCTCCAAGCCTAATCTACCCAGTGCACCTAAGCCCTCCAAGCTTCTTACTCCAACGAGGTTGCGCCGAACCTTTTTCTTTTCTAGCTTCCCGGATTCCGCTACTAGACCGTAGCATCAACCAATGAAGATTGGTTCCTTCCTAACTGCTTCCTAGAAATCCAAACAGCTCTCTCACAGTAATGATAATGGTGAGAATCAGGTTTGGTATAATGCCTCTCAAGGATTTGACAATGAAGAGGAAGAGAGTTGAGGAATTTGAAGAGACTCTAATGTATAGATTGTGGGTGAATCAATCTTATTTTTCTTTAGGGTTTCTCTCTCAAAATTCTCTCTGGAAGCTCTCTTACAATCGTGGGTAAAAGGGGTATTTATACTGGAGTGGGAGAGGAATGTGAAACGTCAGGTTTTACAAAACAGGGGTGACTCGCGGCTTGACTAAGTCGCGAGATCCAGTCGCGAGATAACTGTATGGCCAGTTGTCCTGTTTTGTCCTGTAGTGCTCCAGCTTGCATGACTGTTCACCTTCCAGCATGCTTGGCACGTGTGCTGCGTCTGGCGGCTTGCAGCCGCGAGTCACCCGCGAGTCCCAGCCGCGAGTCTCTGTTTTCTTGCACACTCTTGAGCAATCTTCACTCTATCTCACTCACTACCCTTACATCAAACCCACCTAAATACAGGGTTACTAAATGCTGAATTACAAGCAAATTTGGCACGGAATAAAGCCAATTAGATGGTTGAATAAATTCAACCTTACAATCTCCCCCTTTGGCTATTCCGTGACAAAACCCTAAAACAGACTCTAGACTTAACATGTGAGTTGGGAACAGTTGAACAAAACTCACTCACACCTAACTCTAGAAGCTGTGAAGCACTTGAATCATATGAACATAATACTCCTGAAACACAATAATACACCATGATCATTGTAAGCAGAAAATCATAAAATGCATATGAAACAGGCAATATGTGATCAAGCAAAGATGGAGTTAAGAAACAAACCATGGCTTAATCAACCAAGTGAACACCACAAGGTAGTGATCACAGTGCTCATTCACACTTGGAATGAACACAAGGACATACAAGTTAACAAGCACAAGGCAAGACACTTGTATGTTCAACACTCAACCAATGCATAGTACTCAAGGTATATGCATCTAGGAACAATCCTATAAGGGCACAAGAGTGACAGTACATAAATCAAAATGCAAGACATTTAGATTAAAGTACTGATTTCAACATAGCATAAAGGCTGCATTTAAGCAAGGTACATACCATAAAGCCTACAAACTATGCATAAAACATTAACCCTAAAAGCTTACAAAAGCACATAGGTACAAACACAAAACTTCCTGAATAACATCATCAAAATATATTAAAGTTTAAACCAAGAGTATAAGTTATGAGTTAGAAACAACTATACACCAAAAACACAGTGTATCAAAGCCATAAAAACACTAAAAGTCCAACAAACAAAACCTAAACCTATAAGTTTAGAGAATAAGACTTAAAACAAAAGTATGACAAAAGTATGTGTGTACTCCCCCTATCACTATGCACACTTCCCTTTGAACTTTCTCCCCCTTACTGAATGCTCTCCCCCTTTTTGGCACGAATAGCTAAAGGCTCTCGTCCAACTTTTGTTGAATAGAGTCTAGCTGATTCTCCATAGTCTCAAGACGCATTTGTACATGGTTGTTTGTGGAGTAGAAAAGTGCCACAATCTCATCAATGCGTTTCTGAATATGCTCAAGTACACTGCCGACTCTATCAGTATGAGGAGTAGTCTGTGCTTGCGGAATACTAGGTTGTGAAGCTTCAGGAACAGCACGCGAAGTAGATGTGGTATGTGCAGGTGTCTCTGATTCAGGGGCCGATGGAGTAACCGGAGAGATGTGAGCACTCCTTGGTGTTTTAGAGGAGTGACTTCTGCTAGCTTGAAGAGTGAACATGGAAATAGGATGCTGACGAGTCAACATTTTTCCATCTGCAGGAGGAATAATGCCTTCACGAAGAATGAGCTTCATGATGAGACTGCAAAATGGAATAATTCCACGAGCTGCAGTTCGACACGCGGTCTTCCTCAAGTTGTAGTAGATGTGAGCACATATATCAATGGGGGCTCCTGTAATAAGGTCACAAAGGAGTAAAGCTCTCCCAAGATTGATGAATGTAGTGTTGGACAGTGGGTAGAGATTGGTGAATATGATCAACTTCAGTGTGGTCAGCTTTGGTGCAAACTTTGCGGTGCTGATGGATGTTCCTGCACTGGATACTTCATGATCGGATCTTAGGATTTGTAGAATTTCTTCAACCTCTGGAGTTTGTTCATCGTAAGGAGTTAGATCCACATTCTGAGGTCTGGTGATGCCGAGAAGATCTGCGATGGAGTCTGGGGAAATGCCAAACTCTTTTCCTCTGACCCAGAAAATGAGTTGAACTCCAAGATCAGTTGCATTGGAGAAGCATTCTTTGACCAGCTCATCCATTGGATCATCAAAGTTCCCGAACAAGTTTGCCCAATCTCGTTTCTTAAATATTTGAGGGATAAAAGTTGTCCCTAAGGTGTTAAACTCCACCACCCGTTCCACTATAGTAGTTGACTTGTCAAAAATGTTTGAGTAGACGTGTGAGGTAAGCGGAGTTCTGAACCTATCCTCATTGGGGTCTTGAGATGCTTGTGATGATAGTCGAGTCCTTTTAGAAACTGGTGTTGCTGAATCGTCAACAACAATGTCCTTACCCCTGGAAGATCGACGAGACATCTGCAAGAGAACAGGCCCACAGCAAAGAGCCAACAGCAGTACCACACAAGATAAATGTCAACAAGATTCAATGCTAATAGAAGGAAAAAAATTCCAATACATAAATACAAACTGAAGATAGTGCAGACCCAACCAAACTTCCAACAATACAAAGGAGCACAAAATGACAGTTGCAGCAAAATGGTGACAGTGCACAAAGGCATAGAGAGACAAAACAACTAACAAAACTGTCAATGAGACAGGTTACCATGACCATAATATGCAAACAGATACAGCATTTGAACATTAAGAACAGATATCATAAAACACTCCATAAGAGATATGAACATGGGAAAATATTTCAAAATGAAGTAACAAAACATCCAAACTAGAGCACATGGTTGAGAGACACACAATATGTTATCATAAAAACTCAGTTGCCCAATACCGAAATCCAATATCAACACTCAAACAAGTGAAATGAGCAAGTCAGATAAATACCAAACCCATTTAATGAAAGGTTTTCAGACTCAACAACAGGCAAATATCAGAACAATGAAAAAAAAAAAAAAAACACATTGTGACCACTCAACATGAAAACAGATGAGAACAATAGCAAACATAACAAGCCATACCCATCACACAACGAGAGACATGTTTCGAACACAATATCAATCCAAACGGTAATAGAAATAACCATGAAATAGGGAAAATGAGATTGAGAAAGCAAAACCCATACCTTTTCTGGATGATTTGGATAAAAAATGAAGCACCAATGAGATTTGAAAATGGATTCACGGAGTGTTTGGGAAGGAGATAGTTTAGGGAGAAGATGAACAGTCACAAATGTTCGAGGGAAAACTGAAAAAGATTTAAAAACTGCTCCTATTTCTGCCAAACACGCGTTTTTCGCGACTTGAGTGAGTCGCCACAAAGTCGCCAGTTCAAGCCGCCAAAACATTTAAGGACAAAAATTTGAAAAATTTTTCTAAGTGTTTTTCGTGACTGGAAGGTCTACCCGCGAGTGAGTCGCGAGCTGAGCCGCGAAAATCTCTGAGTAACCCTCGCGACTGGACCTTCCACTCGCGAACAAGTCGCCAAAAATGACCCGCAAAGACGCGACTGAGGCTCGCGACTTGACATACCCGCGACTGAGCCGCCAAAACAGGGCAAAACTGGATTTTTGAAATTTTCAGATTTTTCAAACAAAATACTTTCCAAAACATCTAAAACACTCAAAAATCTTTTTGTGCTTGAATTAACAAAGATTGAGCATGTGAAAACACATTTCATCAAGTACAATCACACAAATGAATATGGCATTTATTGAACATAAACTTGTGTGTTGTGTGTGGATATCAACAATGAGATAGTCCTTAGTCTAATGTGAAGCTTCAATGATCAATTCAACCAAGACATACACAATTAGCACTAGATCATGTGACCTATCTCAATTAAGGAAATATGTATATATGACCTCCCACAAAACTTGATAACATAATTTGGAGCTTTACATTTAATTCCACTTTTAATCATAACATTTGATCTTTTTGATCTTTTGAGGCAATCACCTCTCATTGTGAGAGTGATATTTGACATTTCACTTTAATGGACAAGCCTTTGGCTTTTTGAATAAACATTTTCTTTAATATAAAATCGCTTACCCTTTTTCTTAGTCGAATACTAGAATGTGCGACAGGCTTTTGCAGCTCAATATCTCTTTTCATTTGGAGATTTACATTTGGTGAGCTCTTTTTAGCAAAACAAAAATAAATAGTGGGAAGATATATAGACACAAGTCTATGCATGTCTCAAGATCAACATAACCATTCACTAATCATTCATGACAAGTTTGAAGATCTATTTACAACAATCACATAGATTTCAAGATTTTTCCCACAGTGATATGAGTGCATGAAAACAAGCAATGCTCGAAAATGCACAAAGCCATTAGCACAAAGGTACAAGGCAAAACAAGTTTTGAGACAAAAACTCAACAAAGTCAATCAAGCTTTTTGATTTTCTAATTTTTATGTGATTTTTGGATTTTTTGACACAAGAAACAAAAAGATTGATAAGACAGAATTAAAAATATGCACAAGTAGACAAGCAAACAACCAACAGAAAAAACAGCAAGCAAGCAAACAAACATCGTCACAAAGCATAGGAAGTATTAATGCATGGACATGTTGTAATGCTTATGCATGAGTACCCTTTTTCACCCACACGTCACTTGCGTTTGGGGTGATTTCCTTATAGGATTGGGTACGGGAGTTAGGGCTTTCAAACCTTCATGAGAAGCTTTCCAAGCAATTGGTGAATGCACCAATCATCTTCATCACGTTCATCATTCCGGGATCACCATTCTGATCTCTAGATTGATCACCTGCCCAATTTCTTCTATCATTTCTAGGTCCTCCTGACCTTTGAGGAGTTGCACTATTCTTTGCTCTCAGCTTTTGGCAATTTGGTCGAGTATGTCCTTGAAGTCCGCAATAATGACACACATAAGTTGCTCTAGGACCTCTTTGTGGTCGTGGGCGTGACTTGGCACGAGATTCAGACTTGCCCACAGATTGATTACGGGGATTCAACATCCGTTGGTTCACCACATTCTTCTTCTCCTCCACCTTGAGCTTCTCATCAGTAAGGTCAGCTACAACTGGATCTTTGGCCTTTACAAACTTCACTTCTTTAGTGACATTCCCAGACGAACTACTTCCTCCAGTATATCCCAATCCGGATTTGTCTGAAAAGCTCTTTTGAGATGAGATAACATCATCTAGCTTCTTGGTGGTGACCCTCTCTATTTTAGCATTTGCTTGCACAACCTCATTCTCAAGAAATCTCACTTTTGTGTAAGTTTCGAACAATTCACCATTCAGTGTTTCTATCTCACATTTGGCCTCCCTATATCGGATTAGGAGACTTTTGTAGTCCTCCTCAGCCTTCTTCATTTTTCTCATAGCAACCTTAGCCACCCTTGTGTACTCACCCGACTTCTCCAAGAGTGAGTTATAATTCTCTTGAAGATTTGCTGTGCTTTCATCTTCTTCAGCATCTGATTCTTCAACAATTCCTACTGATTCATCATCACTATGTTCTCCAAGGTCACGTACAAGCAGATTCAACTCATCTGAAGACTCAACATGAGCAATAGTCATAAAAGCCGAATAGTTCCCTCTCCATCACAGCTCTCTTCAGATTCTGAGTCAGACGAATCCGAGTCACTCAAAGTCGTGGCATACACTTTACCTTTCGATTTCAAATAATTTGGACATTCCTTCTTAAAGTGTCCACTCCCGTTACATTCGAAGCAAGTGACACCTTGTGTAGGTTGGGATTCTTTTCCATCTTTCTTTTTGAATTCCCTTTTCTCCCTTCCAGAACTTTGGAATTTTCTTTTATCATCAAATCTCCCATTATTTTTGAATTTCAATAACTTTCTGAAATTTTTGACAAGGTATGCAACATCTTTGTCAACCACATCTTCTCCCGATGAGTCGTGATCTTCCACCTTCTCATTAATGGTCTTTAGAGCAAGAGATTTACTCTTCCGTTGATTGGGCAGCGAAATCTCATAAGTCTGCAGAGAACCAACCAGCTCCTATACTTTGATATCATCAAGGTCCTTGCTCTCTTCAATCGCTGTCACTTTAGCATGAAAACTTTCCGGCAATGATCGAAGGATCTTCCTTACAATTTTTGAATCCTCCGTTTTCTCCCCCAAGTTGAACTCACTGACAACCACCTCATTTAGCTTCCCATAGAAAGAGTCAAAAGACTCATCCTCACTCATTTTGAGCTCCTCAAACCGAGTGGTCAGCATTTGCAACTTGGTGTCTTTCACTTTCTTCGTGCCTTCATAGGTAGTTTCCAAAATCTCCCATGCTTCTTTGGCAACGGTAATGTGAGAAATCCTATGAAATTCATCTGGAGACACACCACAGAAAATAGCATTTAGTGCTTTACTGTTAGCATTAGATGCAGCAAGTGCTGCCTTATCCCAAGTGGATTTGGCTGCCTCAGGTCTGGTCCAACCAATCTCAACAGCATCCCAAACAGATTCATCAATAGAACACAGAAAAGCTCTCATGCGAACCTTCCAAAAAGCATAATTACTACCATCAAAATATGGAGGTGCATTTAGGGACTAAGACCGATCCATCTCAAAGGGAGTCAAGGATCACACAATGGTAATGAAACCAATAACAGTGTACCTGCTCTGATACCAATTGAAAGTTCAAAAACGTGTATAAACACCCTTGAACGTTTAGACCCCCAAAATACAACTTAACCAATTCAAGCAATATGTCAAACAACAAGTGTGCGGAAACTTAACATAAGCTATAATATGGAATTGGATAAAAACTATCTAAACCAAAACAAACACAATCCACAGCAGATAATAAAAAGGAAAAGATAGAGAGAGGAAGGAAGATGCAAACACAAAGACAACACGTGATGTGTTATCGAAGAGGAAACCGAAGCCCTCGGCGTAAAACCTCTCCGCCGCCCTCCAAGCGGTAAACAATCCACTAGAAAATACAGTTGGGATACATGGACAACAATAGACCCTCCAAGCCTAATCTACCCAGTGCACCTAAGCCCTCCAAGCTTCTTACTCCAACGAGGTTGCGCCGAACCTTTTTCTTTTCTAGCTTCCCGGATTCCGCTACTAGACCGTAGCATCAACCAATGAAGATTGGTTCCTTCCTAACTGCTTCCCAGAAATCCAAACAGCTCTCTCACAGTAATGATAATGGTGAGAATCAGGTTTGGTATAATGCCTCTCAAGGATTTGACAATGGAGAGGAAGAGAGTTGAGGAATTTGAAGAGACTCTAATGTATAGATTGTGGGTGAATCAATCTTATTTTTCTTTAGGGTTTCTCTCTCAAAATTCTCTCTGGAAGCTCTCTTACAATCGTGGGTAAAAGGGGTATTTATACTGGAGTGGGAGAGGAATGTGAAACGTCAGGTTTTACAAAACAGGGGTGGCTCGCGGCTTGACTAAGTCGCGAGATCCAGTCGCGAGATAACCGTATGGCCAGTTGTCCTGTTTTGTCCTGTAGTGCTCCAGCTTGCATGACTGTTCACCTTCCAGCATGCTTGGCACGTGTGCTGCGTCTGGCGGCTTGCAGCCGCGAGTCACCCGCGAGTCCCAGCCGCGAGTCTCTGTTTTCTTGCACACTCTTGAGCAATCTTCACTCTATCTCACTCACTACCCTTACATCAAACCCACCTAAATACAAGATTACTAAATGCTGAATTACAAGCAAATTTGGCACGGAATAAAGCCAATTAGATGGTTGAATAAATTCAACCTTACAATTGACATAATGCTTCATTATTTTGGAAGTGAGATTTTAAATTTATGTCAAAATACAATCTTGGCTATGTATTTGAATATGTCTATCAACTATTAAAACTGCCTAAAATGAATATGTATGGACAATATTTTTGTTTTAATTTTTCATTGATTTATTATTTAGTTATAACACCAAAATTGAAGTAGATGAATATGTAAAATTAAAACTGCCTCAAATGAATTTGTAAAGCCAATATATTTATATATTTAATTTTGTCAAAAAATTAAAAGTAAAAAATAAATAATAAAATGAATAATGATGTGGTCGATGAGGAGGCTAAACAGAAGCATAGTAACAATAAATGCAATATGAAGGTCCAGTTAAAGACAATTAAATCTTAATAAGTGAAAGTGTATGTAGTCAATTTTTGTTTTTCTTGTTAGATCACGTTCTATTTACATTGTTATTCAAATTATTTTCTTTCATTTCAATAGGTGAAGTGTTCAATTTTAGAAATAAATTCTACTTTTTTCTACATATTTTAAATATTAAATATATAATATGGTATAGTCTCCTAGGAATTTTTTAGAAATATGAAGGTTCAATCTCATGTATCTCTATTAGTAAACAAAACCCAATCAATAGTTTGAAATTAATCCTACGATGTGAAAAATTATAAATATGATAATCACTTTTAAGATAACGAAAAATTTGAATAATATATTTGAAACTTAAATAGTTTAGTTGTACTAAGAAAAAAAATAAAGAAAATATAACGCACAATAACATAATTAGCAAAATATGGACAGCCTAAAAAATAAATAATATCAATCAAACAAATCCAAATAATAAAATGATGATATTTTTTTGGGGATAGATAAATGAAAAATAATTTTTTGGGAGAACAAATTATTTTCCACAAATCTAGAGAATAAATTATATATTATACTGTTGACTTATAAATTGACTCTGATTAATTAATTCGATTACCCAAGTTGATTACAATTCATTATATCAAATTGAGATTTATAGTCAAGAATACCAATTCATAGTAAATCTAACTATAGTTACCAAATTGTGCTTTGAACTCCTCAAACTTCTTTGATGTGATCTGCTCTCACATGAACCTCTCGTTCACGCTTTAGATCTCCCACGTGGTCTATGACTCCAAGACCACCCTTGAAGGTTTAGATCCAACACCTTTGATGACTGGTACGTAGCAACTTCAGATCTACCGATTCTAAAAGTAAGTAGATTGATTTTCAGAAGTAACTTTGAAAGGAGAAGGCACAAAACCTTTTAGATCTCAAAAGAGAAGTTCCCAAGTCTTTACAAAATGTGTTTTAGGGTTTCTTTTAAATACTATGTCAATTAGATCTAAAACCCTAATCACTTGATGTGCTTAATTGGCTATTGGGCTTTAATTAAATTTTGTAGATCAGCGTCTCAATCGGTCGGACCTTCTTCTGGATTGGTCGAGTCTAGCATATTTCGAATTCCTGAACCTGTAACTTTCTTGTTTGTGTATTCTAACCTGCAATACCTTGAGTATTATCTAATATATTTCATAGACACAAAGATTTATACCAAGACACCACTCATGGTTTGCCAATTGTTTTAAATTTTTAGAATTTAGCACTTTTCAAGCCCAAATTGTTACCTTTTGTTGTGGTATTTAAAAGACATTACAAGCTAACCCTAGAGAGATTTTAAAGAAAGAAAAGAGTGTCTCTTGTGCCTCCTATTCTATAAATCAATCTACATACTATGAGAACTGGTAAATCTGAAGTTGCTGCAAACCAGTCATCAAAAGTGCTGGATCTAAACCTTCAAGTGTGGTCTTGGAGTTATAGACTGAAGGTCTACATTGGATTAAACTTTCAAGTGTAGTCTTGGAGTTGTGGACTAGAGGTTCACGCTTATAACATATCTATATCAGAGAAATCTATGGAATTCATAGCCAAGTTTTTTAACTTTAGTTAGGTTTATTAAAAATTTATATTCTAACTATAAATCTCTATTTAATAATAGGTTGCTTTCCTTGGGATTGGTCCCTGTGGGCACAACAGAAAACAGAGTCGTTTCCATGAATATAGCATCCTTTTGAAGAAGGATCTTTGATCTTTGATCTTACTACCAGAGTTTGGGTTCGGAGTTTAGGCACATTCTTGGGAAGGTGTTGGGCACCCAAGATTGCCCAACCCTAAGGTTGGCCTCCCATCGTTGTATCCTATGTCTTGAACCTTATTAAAAACCATCTAAACACTTGCATTCTGGACTCACACACACACTAACACGCATCTAACAAACAACATGGCATCTTTAACCCTAAAGAAACACACCTATCCATCTATCCTAAACAAAAGAAAGCCAAACAAGAGAAACCCTAATCATACATTTAACATGAGAAAAATCCTACCTAAAACAAAACATGGTAGCAAATATATCATCATACAAAACAAATCAAACACAAAACATTAACATGTTACAAACCCTAATCAAACATCTATGAAAATCTAACATAAATGCATGATCATTGTTAATGCATGATTTACCCTTTACTTACCTTTCAACAGCATAGCACCTATGATATCAATGTAATCTAGACATGTGATAACAAATAAGCACTTTAAAAAGATGAACAAACACATTATGAGGCTTGAAACATGTGAAAAGGAGGCAATGGAGGCAAAAATGTGGAAGCAAAATCAAAATGAACAAAAATTAGGGTTTTCTGGGTAATTACATCACGCATGCTAGAACAGGTTGGCGTACGCATGAGTTTAGCCTACGTGTGTAGGCTAGATTATACATACGCAGATCCTTACCCAGAAACCCTAATCAACACAGAAAGAGAGTAGAAACCAAAAATGTAAAATCTAACAACCTAGCATGCTTAAGGACATAAAGAAACCTAAAACTAACCTAGACAAACATCTATAAACGTAAACTAAACACAAAAGTAGATCAAAAAGTAAGAAAAGAAAAAGAAAAGTTTAAAAGAGTACCTTAAAGGAAAAGCTATTAGGCTTAATTTTTTACCGTTCCTCTCAGTCAAATCTATCACAATTCAATGAAAAAGTAATTAGTAACCTTAAACTCAAAATATTGAGGTCAAAAAAGGTCTCAATCAAACAAAAATGACATAAGAGTGTTTTATGAAAAACTCCCTTTTAATTAACTATTTTCTAGTGAATTTTAGGTTTTTCTCGTAAGATTTCTGTGTGTTTTGAAAATGTACCTGAAAGTTCAATTAGTATATAAAACACTATGAATGTTTAGACCCCCAAATTACAAATTACCAATTTAAGCTTAAAGTCAAACAATTAATGTGCAGAATATGAACATAAGCATATAACAGAATTGATAAACAATCTTAGACCAAATAAAATTACATTCACAGCAGAAATTAAATAGCAAAAATTAAGGGAAGAAAGATGCAAACACAAGGACAACACACGATGTGTTATAGAAGAGGAAACGGAAACCCTCGGCATAAAACCTCTCCGCCGCCCTCCAAGTGGTAAATAACCCACTAAAGAATGTAGTTGGGATACATGAACAGCAGAAGACCCTCCAAGCCTAATCTACCTAGTGTACTTAAGCCCTCCAAGCTCCTACTCCAATGAGGTTATGCCGAACCTATTTCTTCTTTAGCTTATCGGATTCCGCTATAAACCATAACATCAACCAATATGAAATTGGTTCCTTCCTAACTGCTTCCCAAACACCAAATGGCCTTCTCACAGATGTGGGTATGGTGAGAAAAAGTCTTGGTAATGAACCTCTCAAGGATATAACAATAGAAAGGGTGAGAGTAGAGAAATTTGAAAAGTCTCTATGTGAAGATTGGGGATGAGTCAATCTTGTTTTTCTCTAGGGTTTCTCTCTCAATATTCTCTTTGGAAGCTCTCTTATTTCGTGGGTATAATGGTCTATATACAGTGGGGTGAGAAAGGAATGCGAAGAGTCAGGTTTTCCCAAACAGGGTAGTCTGGCGACTTGGCTTTGCGACTGGACTGAGTCGCAAGCTAACAGCCTATCTAGCCTGGGACTTTTTTCCTGTAGTGCAACACCTGGCATGACTCTTCAGCTCCCTTACATGCTTCGCACGTGTGCCAGCTTTTGCAGCTTGCCAGCCGCGAGTCCCAACTGCGAGTCTCTGCATCCTTGCACAATCTTAAGCATTTCTTCACACTCTCTCACTCACTACCCTTACATAATTCCCACCTAAATACAGGGTTACTAATTGCTAAAATACAAGCAAATTTGGCACGAAATAAAACTAACAAGATGGTTGATAAAATTCAACCTTACAGTACTATGTAAGGCTTTATATAGTGGAAAAAATGGTGTTTGGAGTGGCTTCTAGATGATGTGGGATTTGTTCCGAACCTTAGCCATTATTGCAAAAAACTTGTCTTTCTTATGCTTCTGAAACCCTAGCTATGTGCGTAGGATTGAGCCTACATACGCGTGCTTTAGCTCATGTACGCAAGCCAAGGGTTACCTTGGCCAATTTATTTCTAAAAATAGATTTTTGCTCATTAAAAAGGTTATATTTTTCATTTTAACACTCCTCAAGTCAATTTAATATCTGATCGGACTCTAAAATGGTTTTAGGCCTTAGAGTTCAAGCATCATTGGGGAACGAGAGTTCGAGTAGTAAATGGTACCAAATGTGATGTATACAATCCCCCTAGGTTTTTCCTGTGAAACTAGTTTGGTTTTATTGGTTTCTTGGATCATCTTATCTTGTGTCATTTACTTCTCTGATGAGCATTGATATGTTTGATTATTTATTTAACCTAAAAATTGCATAATTAATCTAATTAACTATTTGACCTTAAAACTGGTTAAACATTGTTTGTCTTAGGGGTCTAAATCTAACAAAAACAAATATTGGCCATAATATGTTGTCTCAATTTGTCTTAGATTCTGATAGGTGATACCAGTATTCCTCACATAATGGCGGATAATAATATTTACAGGCATTGATTTGGTTGTTTACTTGGTAATCAGCCGAGGTTGGAATATTCTAGTTAGTTGTGTATAATCCATATTATCAAATAGTGGATTTTGGTTGTCGATACTGAATTTAACTAAACCATATTAGATCGATATTATTGTCCTACCAAAAAAAAAAAAGATATTAGATATTATTGTCTTGTGAGAATGTTTTTAATTTTATTCGTATGAGTGTGCTTGTGCTTTTTTCTCCAAATTTCAACAACATAAATGGATAAAAGAACTCTCTGCATAGCATAAAGAGTACCAAAAAGGGGAAAAAAATTTATTGGGCTTATCATTTCCTGACTAGATAATTATTGATAAGAGTACCTCCCATCATTTTAACTAATAGGCATCATGTGGGTCGTATAAGGGAGGGGGGAATGTAAAGCAAAAGAGGAGAGAACATCTGCTTGACATAATCATAGGTATAGCGTTGGGGAAAAATCCTAAATCCCCTTTGTGAATAAAATAAATGATTAACAAGCGATAACAATATATATAGAAACAAAAATTTTAGCAAGCACTACAAAAATACAACCACACAAAAACACTAAATTTTATGTGAAAAACCATCCAATGTAGAGGGAAAAACTACGAGCCAGCTTTGAAAAATATCTACTATGAAAATAGAGATGATTACTCTTAAGTTTATACTAAACTTGAGTCCACAATAAATTGAATATATTGTTAGGACATATGTGATTTGATGTTAGGAACACATGTCAACATTTTATGTAATTGGCTAATCCTTTGACAAAACGCACTTTACTTGTAATTGGGTAGATCTAGTATGTGTTTAATGCTTTAAGAAACCAGGTTTCAAATTCAAGTGTTAAAGCCATGCAAGTCTGTCCAAGAATCAAGTGAGAAAGTGCAGGATTTTAAAACTCAATAGCTAGCTCGACAGCTAGTATCTATCGAGATTTAAAAGTTGCTGAAGCCTGTGGCTTGACAGCTAGCTCGATAGATGGCTATCTATCGAGGTTTATGAAATTCAGTTTTTCAGAGCTGATTTCAATCCAATCGGTGGGTATATGTTTGGGCTTTCTTTTCTTACAACTCTAAACATATATAAGGATTATTTTAAGAGCCATAAAAGGTTACACACAGTTGCACAAGAGCACAATTCCACAAGTGTGAAGAAATGTGTGACCGGAAACCTAGTTTGCCCTAGTTCTTCTTTTTCTTGAAGAAGCTGCTATGTTTGTACACTTTTGTGACCAAGCAATTTCATGATCTTCATCGTGTGATGAACATAAGAACTTTGCAGCCAACATCATTCTTAAGTTGGTGATCAAATCGTGTACTGAGATTCGTGCAATTGGCTAGTCACGTATTGGGAGTCGTGTATTGAAAAACAGAGATTGTCAATACAAAACAAGTCCAATTGGGTATTGAGGTAAGAGTTCAACTGTAAGTTGGTATAAGATATTGAGATTTCTTTACTTGTAACCGCTTGTTTTGATAATAGTGGATTTTCGGTAGTAGTAACCTTAAAATCACCCGGTGGGGTTTTTGCCGTGTAAGTTTTCCCCATTCGTAAACAAATCACTGTGTCAATTTATTTTCCGCTGCATACTTTAATTAATTGATGATTTGTTTGTGCTGCAATGTACAATTGCATGTTAATTTGATTACTTAATAAATTTGGCTAATTAATCAATTAATTCATCACAAGACGTCAATATGTTTTTGGCCTATCATATATAACAAATAAATCTTAAGGAGTAAACACAATATTACCGCAAGGCCAATAGCAAAATCTTCCCTTTAAACACTTAACTCTTCACGATTGTAGCACTCAAAAACTCTAAGAGAACTCCACTAATTTATCTTCTTTGTATGTAGTTTGAGAAAACATTTCTTTTTTTTTTTTTTACTTTCACACACTCTCACAGTATTTCTCTCTATTTTTTTCAGGCTACGTGTCCGTTTGGCAAAAATTATATTTGCCAATTTATTTTACTATTCAGCTTATTTTTGTTACTATTCATGGATCTCACACACTTTTTGCTAATATTTAACAATCTTACTATACTATTTCAGTCAATTTTTATTTTTATCTGCAGTACTTTCATTAAAAAGTTTTCAGTTTCAGTTAACTTTATCTACTGTACTATTTTCACTTATTTTGTTGAAAATGAAAACTTTTTTTTGAAAATACTATAAATAAAGTTAAAGGTGAGTTAAAATAGTACGGTGAAATTCATAAATAATAAAAAAATAAACCAAATAAAAAAATAAATTGACAAATTTTTGTCAGACGCTGCACCTATAACTGAAACCATTGTTATTAAATGAATTTCTCGTACTGGGATGCAATCCGAAACAGTAATACCACTCGTTCCACCTAGGGTCCAATTCCAGCCAGTTTCGGATCATTTCGGCCATTCTGGCAAATTTCGGTCAATTTCGCATTTCGGCCGGTACCATTTTTTAGAAGAAAAAATAGGAAAAAAGAAAAAAAGAAAAATCCCTAAACTGACAAACTTGTTACTTAGCACAGCATGTCGTTACCTAGCGTCGATCGCCTAAAAAAAAAACCTAGCCATCCCAGAGGTCGCCCCTTCTTCTTCTTCTTCTTCTTCTTTGCTCTGTCTCAGACTCTGCCAGTCTACTTTTCTTTCGTTTTTTACTTTAGTTTTTGCTTTGTCAAGTTTTTGCTTTGTTTCATATTTGTGTTTGCCTGGTAGACTTTTAGTTTGCTTACTCCACCCACGTGACAAAGTTTTGGAGATGACAAAACTCAAAAAAGCTGACAAAAGAGTTTGATTTCAAACTTATATTTATTGAGTCTTACCCGTTCCAACGTGAGATAAGTTTTTGCCTTGTTTCATATTTGTGTTTGCTTGGTAGACTTTTAGTTTGCTGACCCCACCCATGTGACAAAGTTTTGAAAATGACAAAACTCAAAAAAAGTTGACAAAAGAGTTTGATTTCAAACTTGTATTTATTGAGTCTTACCCGTTCCAACGTGAGATAAGTTTTTGCTTTGTTTAATATTTGTGTTTGCTTGGTAGACTTTTAGTTTGCTGACCCCACCCATGTGGCAATGTTTTGGAAATGACAAAAGTCAACAAAGCCTTTTTTTTTTTTTTTGAGAAATACAAAACTCAACAAAGCTGATAAAAGAGTTTGATTTCAAACTTATATTTATAGAGTCTTACACGTTCCAACGTGAGATGTATATATATACTTATTGTAGTGTTTTTAGTTGTTATTTTTTATTATTTAATTACATATTTATGTTTTAATATTCTAAAACGGTATTTGTTATGTAATAATTAAATGATTTGTGTTATTTGAGGTTTATTTATTTGGATCAATAATTTTATATTATATAAGAAAATATAAATATATATTATTTTTAATTTTTTTAAAAAACCTGAAACACCTTAA
>JAPQVW010000161.1:0-38935 GCA_028535905.1 Quercus berberidifolia | reverse complement strand
GGTAATTTTAATATTTTACGTAATTTTCCATTTATCTGAACTAAAACGGTAATTAATTTTCCTAATAAGCATTGTTTATTAAAATTTGGCCATTTTGCATCAATAACAGCATATTTGTATCCCATTTTTTTCCATAAAATATGGGTAATGTGAGGGACAATAGGTGCCAATATTAGTAGAATAGATTTCAATGCTTCCCTAGTTACAGATAATCCTTGGATACTACAATCAAAAAAAACGTGATACTAAATTAGTTAATTCCATTACTTTAGCTATTACACTATTAAAGGTATGACGGCAAATCATATCTTCAGTAGCTTTTTTTTATTGTTTTATGGGTTTTTCTATATAAAATAAATTGTTCATGTGTTAAAGATGATATTTTTTATTTTATTATTTTCTGAAAAATATTTAGATATATGTATATTAACTATATTCCATAAACGTTTAATAAATCTATTAGCACCTATAATTCCTGTTTCTGACCAAATAAGTGATTGTTCAGTAGGTGCGGAAAACATAATGAATAAACGTAAAGTATCAGCACCAAATTTATCAATTAGAACTTTAGGATCAATACCGTTATTTTTAGACTTAGACATTTTTTCAATACCGCTTCTTATAACAGTACCACCATCTGTAGTTAAAGTTGCTATAAATTGACCAGTGTTTTTATCTTTATTTAACTTAACATCTAAAGGATTAAACCATTCTTGTTTACCATGTTTTTTTCTATAGTAGGTGTGTGTAACCACCATACCTTGAGTAATTAATTGTTTGAAAGGTTCATCACATTCAACCAAGCCAAAATCACGCATTAATTTATGGAAAAACCTAGCATATAATAAATGCATAATTGCATGTTCAATCCCACCTATATACATATCAACTGGTAACCAATAGTTAACCCTTGCATCAAGAATTGAGTTTTTATTATTATTACAGCAAAAAACGTGCGTAATACCAAGAGGATTCTATAAAAGTATCAAAAGTATCAGTATCAAGAACCCATCCATTTCCTAAATCGTAAAATGATGGTAATTTTTTTAAATTAAAATTACTACTTACATCTATAGGCAAACAAACAGGTAATTCTTCATCAGTAAGGGGGACTGTTTGTCCTTCAGGCCCGTATTTAATAGGAATAGGAGTACCCCAATATCTTTGCCTAGAAATTCCCCAATCATGCAATCTAAAATGGTTTGTAATAACTCCACAATTTATTTGTTTTATATATTTATTAATAGAATCAAAAAAAGTTAATTTATTAAATATACCTGATTTTAATCCATATGCTTTTTTAGAAAGATCAGGTATATTATTGTCTGAAATTACATTTTTTATTGGTAATCCGTATTTAATTGCAAATTCCCAATCTCTTTCATCATGAGCTGGAACGCCCATTAAAGCCCATGTACCAAAATTAGAAACATATATTGGTAAATATTCATTAGTAATTGGATGTAATACTTTATATCCTATATATAATCCAATTTTTTCCTTATTTAATAATTCTAATGAAGAATTACCACCTATACGTATACGAACATTATTACAAAATTTATTTAATTTTTTATTATATTGTACAGCTAATTCAACTAAAGGATGATCATGTGCTAATATTATATAAGTGGCTCCTAATAAGGTATCTGGGCGTGTTGTAAAAACTTTTAAGTTAGATAAAAAGTTAGGAACAGAAGCCATAACTTTGAAAAAAATTTCTATTCCTTTAGATTGACCAATCCAATTTATTTGCATTTTTTTTACAGACTCTGGCCACTCAAGATTTTCTAAACCTTTCAAAAGTTCTTCAGCATATTCTGTAATTTTAAAAAACCATATTGGAATTTTTCTACGTTCTACTTTTGCCCCAGAACGCCATCCAATACCCTTTATTACTTGCTCATTAGCTAAAATAGTATTATCTACAGGATCCCAATTAACACTGGCATTAGTTTTATATATTAACCCATGGTCTATCAATTTAATAAAAAACCATTGTTCCCAACGATAGTAATTTAAATTACATGTTGTTATTTCTCTATCCCAATTATAAGAAAAACCTAAAGTTTTTAGTTGTTTCCGCATATATTTTATATTGGTATATGTCCATTTCTTAGGAGAAACAATGTTTTTTTTTGCAGCATTTTCTGCAGGCATGCCAAAAGCATCCCAACCAATAGGATTTAATACATTTTTACCTAGCATACGTTGTAAACGAGATATTACATCTCCTATTGTATAATTACGTACATGTCCAATATGTAGATTACCGCTAGGATATGGAAACATACATAAACAATAAAATTTTTCCTGATTAATATCTTCTACTGTTTGAAAACATTTATTATCTTCCCAAAACTTCTGGGCTTCTCGTTCAATATCTAGGTAAAAAAAAGGGTTTGTCATAAATGTAATTTTATTTGTTCTAATATTGAGTATTCAATATTTTCCATTTTCTCAGCATCATTTTCATTATTATGATTAAAACCAATTAAATGTAAACAACCATGAATAATTATATGAGCAAAGTGATCTATAAAAGCTTTATTTTTTTTTAATGATTCATATAAAATTAAATTTGGTGTTATTACTATTTCACCTAATAAAGGTATTTTTCTCCAAAGAGTGCATTCATAAGAAAAAGAAAGTATATTTGTTAAATTTTTTATACCACGATAATAGCTATTAAGTGTATAAATTTCTTTATATTCAACAAAACGTATAGTTATTACATCTTTATGTTGTTTATAATGTTGTTTAAAAACTAAATTAATCCAATAATACATTAAAGTTTCATTTGGTATAATTAATTTAATTATATGATTAATTTCATATTGAAAATTTATAATTATTTGTAATTTTTTAATTTGCATATTTTATACTAGTAAATTAAAATATAAATTAAGTAATAAAAATTTAAGGAATAATAATGAATATTATACCTAATAATAAAGGTTTATTTGGTGATTTTGGTGGTCGTTTTGTATCAGAAACATTAATGCCTTTAATAATAGAACTTGAAAAAACTTACCAATCCGCTAAAATAGATAAAACATTCAATAATGAATTATTATATTATCAAAAAAATTATATAGGCAGATCAATGCCATTATATTTAGCTGATAGATTTACTCAATCATTAGGTGGAGCTAAAATATATTTTAAAAGAGAAGATTTAAACCATACAGGTGCACACAAAATAAATAATTGTATTGGTCAAATATTATTAGCTAAACGTTTAGGAAAAAATCGTATTATTGCAGAAACTGGTGCAGGTATGCACGGAGTAGCTACTTCAACAGTAGCTGCAAGATTTGGGATGAAATGTGTAATTTATATGGGAATTACTGACGTAAAGCGTCAAAAAACAAACGTTGATCGAATGAAATTATTAGGGGCTAAGGTAGTACCTGTAAAATCAGGTAATGGGACATTAAAGGATGCTATGAATGAAGCATTAAGAGATTGGGTAAATAATATAGAAAATACATTTTATATTATAGGTACAGTTGCTGGTCCACATCCATATCCGGTAATGGTTCGTGATTTTCAATCTATAATTGGTCAGGAAGTACGAGAACAAATTATTAAAATTGAAGGCAAACTTCCTGATATATTAGTAGCTTGTATAGGTGGTGGATCTAATGCTATGGGTTTATTTTATCCAATGATTAATGATAAGAATGTACGTCTGATAGGAGTAGAATCTGGTGGAAAGGGGATTGAAACAGGTAAACATGCAGCTAGCTTAAATGGAGGTGTACCTGGAGTGCTTCATGGTAATCGGACTTATATTTTACAAAATAAAGATGGTCAGATTAAAGATGCCCACTCAATTTCAGCAGGAATGGATTATCCTGGTATAGGTCCAGAACATTCTTATTATTATAAATGTAAGCGGATTGATTATGTATCTGTTACTGATAATGAGGCTATAGATGCTTTTAAAAACTGTTGCTATTTAGAAGGTATAATACCGGCTCTTGAATCATCTCATGCATTAGCTTATGTAAGTAAAATAGCTCCCAGATTGTCAAATAATACTATTATTATAGTAAATATGAGTGGTAGAGGCGATAAGGATATATCAATAATAAGTGAGCATAGTTAATGATTATTAATAAACGTATAAACAAATGTTTTGAAAAAATATACAAAAATAAAAGAGCTGCTTTGGTAACTTTTATAACAGCTGGAGATATAGATTACGAAAATTCTTTAGAATTAATAAAAAAATTACCTAAATCAGGAGCAGATATTATAGAATTGGGTATGCCTTTTACAGATCCTATAGCGGATGGTGAAATAATTCAGAAATCGACTCAAAGGTCATTAAAACGTGGTCATAATCAAAAAAAAAACACTTGAACTGGTAAAAAGTTTTCGGTTAGTTGATAATAAAACACCAATAATATTGATGGGATATTATAATCCTATTTATAGATATGGAGTAAAAAAATTTATTAAAGATGCTTATAAAGCTCAAGTTGATGGGTTAATAATAGTTGATTTACCACCAGAACATGATCAAGAAATTAGTATACCAGCAAGAAAACAGGGAATTGATTTTATACGCATAATTACACCTAATACTAATACAAATAGAATACCTTATATTTTAAAAAATTCATCAGGATACATTTATTATATTTCAATTAATGGAGTAACTGGAGGAAGTGCTCCAAAAATGGATGAAGTAGAAAAATCTGTTAAGTTAATACGTAAATATACAACTTTACCAATTGCAGTTGGTTTTTTGGTATTAGAAATAAACAACAAGTTGATAGACTAGCAAATATAAGTGAGGCAGTTGTAGTAGGATCAGCTTTATTAGAACAAATAGAAAAATATTGTTATGATCCTAAAAAAGCAATTAGTAATGTATTAAAATTAACTAGTAACTTATCTCAAGGGGTACTAATGCAAGCAACCGGACAAACTTGTTGACATTGTGGATGATTGAAAGAACCACTACATTCATTACATAAATCAGGATTAATTACATAAATTTCTTGACCTGGAAAAATAGCATTATTAGGACATATAGGTTCACACACATCACAATTTATACAATCATTTGTAATCCTTAAAGACATAACTAAATTTTACCCACTAAATCTATATTAGGTTTTAAAGTTTTTGATCCTTCTTTCCAATTTGCTGGACAAACCTCATCTGGATGTTTATTAATATATTGTGCAGCTTTAATTTTTCTTATTAATTCTTTTGAATTTCTACCAATACCACTATCATTATATTCAGCTATTTTTATTTTACCTTCAATATCAATAACAAAAGTACCACGTTCAGACAAACCGGTTTCTTCAATAAGAACGTTAAAATTCCGAGAAATAATTCCTGCAGGATCTCCTATCATTGGATATTTAATTTTAGAAATAGTATAAGAGCTATCATGCCATGCTTTATGTGTAAAGTGTGTATCAGTAGACACACTATATATTTCAACACCTATATTTTGAAATATAGAATAATTTTCAGATAAATCTACAAGTTCAGTTGGACATACAAAACTAAAATCCGCAGGATAAAAAAAATATAACAGACCACTTACCTTTTAAATCTTCATCAGAAATATTAATAAATTTTCCATTATAATAAGCAATAGCTTTAAAGGGACGTATATTTTTATTTATAATAGACATTATTTTTATCCTTTTTAAGTGTTTACCAATTTCATTAAATCTTTTGCTTTTTTAAGTTTTATTTTATTTATTGTTATTACATATTTATAAGCTTTATTAATAAACTTTTTATTTTTTAATTTAATTTCTAAAATTTTAATTAATTTTTTTTGTTTTTTCAATTCTTCAATAATAAATTTAAAATCATAATATTTTATTATTGGTATATGTATTATCATAATATTTTCAATATTGTTTGAATAACAAGGAATATTTGGTTCATAATAATTTAATATTTTAATATTAGCTAATTGACATATATAATCATTATATTTTTTTAATAATTCTTTATAAAAAAATTTTACTTTAGAACAAAAAATTTTTATTATTTTAAAGTTATCAATATTCATTAATGCACGAATATAACGTATATTGATAATAATTTTTTTTATTAATTCTATATCATAGATAGCGTCTTCATCAATTTTATTTTTATCTATATTAGGCAAAGATTGGTTAATAATCATTGTTTTTTTATTTTTATATTGTACTAACATTATATTTTTCCATAATTCTTCAGTAATAAAAGGAATCATAGGATGTAATAATAATAAAATTTCTTTTAATACATATATTAATGTATTTATTGTACTAAATTTAAATAATATATATTTACTATTTAAAATTATTTTAGAAAATTCTAAATACCAAGCACAAAAGTCATACCATACAAATTCATAAATAGTTTGAGATGCTAAATCAAAACGATATTCTTCTAAATAATTATACAGTTTTTTTTTATTTTTTTGTAAACTTGAAATAATAAATCTATTGATGGAATTTAAATTTTCCCAATAAAAAAAATTTTTATAATTCTTGTTATAATAAATTTCTGCTTTAGATATAACATATCTTGTTGCATTCCATAACTTATTACAAAAATTCCTATAACCTTTTAATCTTCCTATATCAAATTTTATATCTTTACCTGGTAAAGATATAGATAAAAATGTATATCTTAAAGCATCAGCACCATATTCAATACCATCTATTAATTCAATAGGATCTATAACATTACCTTTAGATTTAGACATTTTTTGTCCATTGTGATCTCTAATTAAACCATGAATGTAAACGTTTTTAAAAGGTATTTCATTAATAAAATTAAGTGTCATCATTATCAAACGAGATACCCAAAAAGGGATAATATCAAAACCAGTAATTAAAACACTAGATGGATGAAAAAAATTAAATAAATATGTATGTTGAGGCCAACCAATAGTAGTAAAAGTCCATAATCCTGAACTAAACCAAGTATCTAACACATCATTATCTTGAAATAATTTAGTTTTTAAATTAATAGAATATTTATTTCTTATTTCTTCTTCATTACGTCCAACAAAAATATTATTATTATCATCAAACCAAGCTGGTATTCTATGTCCCCACCATAACTGACGAGAAACACACCAATCTTTAATATTATACATCCAATTTATAAATATTTTTTCATAAGTTTTTGGTATAAATTTTATATTACCGTTTTTTACTGCATTTATAGCTAATTTAGCTAATTTTTTAATAGAAACAAACCATTGATTAGTCAGTAAAGGTTCAAGTACTTCACCTGAACGATCTCCACAAGGTAACATTAATATATAATTATCTATTTTTTTTTCTAAAAAATTATTTTTTAATAAATTATTAACTATATTTTTACGCAATAACTTTATAGACATACCAACATATGATTTTGGTATTTTTATAAAGTTATAATTTAAAATTTTACCTGATTGAAATTTACATATTTCTGCTTTTTTACGAACTTTAAAATTATTAGTAAATATATTTATGAATAGACTATTATTACGTTTACCAATTTTATAATCAATAAAATTATGTGCCGGTGTAATTTTAACACAACCTGTGCCAAAATTTTTATCAACAACATCATCTGATATAATTGGTAATATACGACCTATTAATGGTAATTTAACACATTTACCTATTAAATTTTTATAACGCTTATCTTGAGGATTAACAGCAATACAAGTATCTGCAAGAATAGTTTCTGGACGTGTAGTAGCAACTATTAAATACTTTTTACCATCAATATTATTTAATAAAGGATAACGTATATACCATAATATTCCCTTTGATTCAATACTTTCAACTTCTATATCAGATATAGCTGTAAATAATTTTTGATCCCAATTAATTAATCTTTTCCCTCTATATATTAATCCTTCTTGATAGAATTTAATAAAAGCTTCTTGTACTGCTTGATAAAAACCATAATCCATAGTAAATCGTTCTTTTTTCCAATCAACACTAATACCTATACGTTTCATTTGTAAAATAATTTTAGGTATAGTTTTATTACACCATTTTAATGTTTTTTTTATAAATAATTTTCTTCCCAAATAACTACGAGATATTTTAGCAATATTATTTGCCATTAGAATTTGTGTAGCAATCCCCGCATGATCAGTACCAAATTGCAATAAAGTATTGTAACCTTGCATACGTTTATAACGTATTATTGTATCTATTAATGTATATTCAAAAGCATGACCCATATGTAGTTTTCCATTAACATTAGGAGGAGGAATCATAATGGAAAACGGTATACCTGAGAAAGTACTTAAAAAATTTTTATTTGTTTCCCATTTTTTATACCAATAATTTTCAATTTGATTTGGATCATATTTCATTTTATGACTCACCTGCAATAATATCTGTTTGATTGATGAATAACTTGTAAAGTACATATAATTAAATTATTATTTAATTTTCTTAGTTTATTATTTTATCATAAAATTAAATCTAATAGAGAAAGAATACTATGAATATTAGTCCAAATATAAAAGATTTTTATAAATATATATTACCAATTTATTCACCTCAACATAAAATTCCAGTTAAAGGATATGGTAGTAAAATATGGGTACAAGATGGTAGTGAATATATTGATTTGGCAGGTGGAATAGCAGTTAATGCTCTAGGACACAGTAATCCTGCATTAATTTCATCATTAAACGAACAAGCTGATAAAATATGGCATTTATCTAATCTTTATACTAATGAACCTGCTTTATGTTTAGCAAAAAAATTAGTAAAAAAAACTTTTGCAGACCAAGTTTTCTTTTGTTCTAGTGGTGCAGAAGCAAATGAATCTGCATTAAAATTAGCTAGACGTTATGCTTATAAGTTTTTTGGTTCACAAAAAAATATAATTATTTCTTTTAAAAAATCTTTTCATGGACGTACTATTTTTACTGTAAATGTAGGAGGTAAAAAAAAATATTCTAAAGGTTTTGGACCTGCTCCAATGGGAATAATACATGCTGAATTTAATAACATAAATAGTGTTCGAAAATTAATTAATAATTATACCTGTGCTGTTATTATAGAACCAATACAAGGAGAAGGTGGTATTAACGTAGCAAAACATTATTTTTTAGAAGAATTAAGTTATTTATGTAAACAATATAACGCATTACTTATATTTGATGAAGTCCAATGTGGGATGGGACGTATAGGTAAACTATTTACGTATATGCATTATAATATTAAACCAGATATTATTACTTTAGCTAAATCTATAGGTTGTGGTTTTCCTTTAGCAGCTATGTTGACTACTAATAATATTGGTAAAGTATTTAGTTTAGGTGTACATGGTTCTACATATGGTGGAAATCCATTAGCTTGTGCTGTAGGTAATACAGCTTTTGATATAATTTCTTCTAATGAAGTATTAAGTGGAGTTGAAAAAAAACATGAGTTATTTAAAAATCATATTAAAAGAATTAATTTAGAATTTGATATATTTAAAGAAATACGAGGAATTGGTTTACTTATAGGTATAGAATTAAATAAAAATTATATTAACAGAGGTAGAGAGATTTTAAAATTAGCTTTTGAAAATGGTTTAATGTTATTAAATGCAGGTAAGAATGTGTTGAGGTTAGCTCCTTCTTTAATAATTTCAAATGAAGAAATTGAAGAAGGTATGAAAAGATTCTACAAAACAATAAAAATTTTTAAAAAAAATTATGTTAATCACTCCAAAATATATTCGTAATTTTTCAATTATTGCACATATTAATCATGGAAAATCTACTTTAGCTGATAGATTTATTCAACTTTGTGGTGGTTTATATAAAAGAGATTTTAAAGATCAAGTTTTAGATTCTATGGATCTAGAACGTGAAAGAGGTATTACAATTAAATCACAAACAGTAACATTATTATATAAAAGTAAAAATGGTAACCAATATAGAATTAATATAATTGATACTCCAGGACATGTTGATTTTACTTATGAAGTATCAAGATCTTTAGATGCTTGTGAAGGTGCTTTATTAATTATTGATGCTTCCCAAGGTATTGAAGCTCAAACGTTAACTAATTTTTATACAGCATTTAAACGCGGTTTAAAAATTATTCCAGTTGTAAATAAAATAGATTTACATCAATCTAATCCTAAAAATACAATTGAAAACATATTAAAATATAGCCATGTTTGTTGTATATCATCTAAAGTTGGTTTAGGTATTAATATTTTATTAGAAAACATAATAAAATATATTCCTGCACCAAAAGCTGATCCATATAAAAATTTACAAGCTTTAATTATTGATTCTTGGTTTACAAATTATCTTGGGGTAATATCTTTAATTAGAATTTTTGATGGTACTATAGAAAAAGGTGATAAAATTATTATTAAATCTACAGGACGGAGTTGGTATATTAATACATTAGGTTTTTTTACCCCTAAGCGTTATTTAACTTGTAAATTAAGTGCAGGAGAAGTTGGATTCATAGTTACTGGTATAAAAGATATTCATGGAGCACCTGTCGGTGATACAATTACACATGCCAATACTAAAAATGTTCCATTTATATCAGGTTTTAAAAAAATTAATTCAAAAATTTATGCTGGTGTATATCCAGTAAATATAAAAGATTATAAACATTTTAGTAAAGCTATAGAAAAATTAGCATTAAATGATGCTTCTTTAAATTATATACCAGAAAATTCTAATATTTATGGTTGTGGTTATCGTATTGGTTTTCTTGGTAATTTGCATTTAGAAATAGTTAAAGAACGTCTAGAACGTGAATATGGTATAAATTTAATAATAACTTTACCAACAGTAGAATATAAGATTAAATTCAAAACTGGTAAAATAGAATATATTTATGATCCATCTAAACTTCCAGAAAATTATAAATTGTTTAAAATATATGAACCTATAGTACTTGCTAAAATTATAGTACCTAAAGAATATGTAGGTAAAGTTATTAAAGAATGTATTAAAAATAGGGGAAAACAAATTGATATGGTTTTAATTAAAAATTATATTAAATTAATTTTCGAATTACCAATGGCTGAAGTAATAACCAATTTTTTTAATAGGCTTAAATCAGTTTCTAAAGGTTATGCATCATTAGATTATGAAGTTTATCGTTTTAAAAAATATAAACTAGTTCGTTTAGATATATTAATAAATAACAATCGTATTGAAGCTTTAACTAGGATTGTTCCTTTTGATAAAGCATATAAAAAAGGTAAAAGTTTTTTAGAAAAAATAAAAATATTATTATCTAAACAATTATTTGATATAAAAATTAATGCCGTTATTGGTAATAAAATAATAGCAAAATCAAAAATTAAAGCACTAAGAAAAAATGTGACTGCAAAATGTTATGGAGGTGACATTACTCGTAAAAAAAAATTAATTGAAAAACAAAAAGAAGGTAAAAACCGTATGAAAAAAAATGGAAGAATAGAACTTAATAAAAATATATTATTTTCTTTATTAAACCAATTTGACAAAGGTAAATAATGGAATTTTCCATATTCTTAGTTGTTGCTGTAATAATAACAGGATCATTAATGAAATTTAAAAAAAAACATTGGTTTATAGAATATATTAGATCTTTATTTCCTGTTTTTTTATTAGTTTTATTAGTTCGTTCATTTATTTTTGAACCATTTCAAATTGCTTCATGTTCAATGTTACCATCTCTTCAATCAGGTGATTTTGTTATAGTAAATAAATTTAATTATGGTTTACGTTTACCTATAGTAAATATAAAACTTTTAAAAATTGGAAAACCTACAAGAGGTGATGTAATTGTATTTAAATATCCACTTGATACAAACTTAGATTTTATAAAACGTGTTGTAGGTATACCTGGAGATTTTATTACTTATACTAATCAACGTATTTTAATTAATGGACATGAAATACCTGAACAGTTTATACAAAATACCTACCGTACAGAAATTTGGTTAGAAAATATAGATAGCAATAAACATCAATTATATAATGATCCATATTATCCTAACTGTGTATCATATAAAAAATTCTTTGTCCCAGAAAATTATTATTTGGTTATGGGGGATAATCGTGCCCATTCTAATGATAGTCGTTATTGGGGATTAGTACCCGAACAAAATATTGTAGGACGTGCTCTTGCTGTTTGGTGGGGTAACAATCAAATTTTACCTAATTTTTATTCTATAAGAATTATTAAATAATCGTTAGAAATGAATAATATTTGTGGTTTAGTAACTATCGTAGGAAGTTCTAATGTAGGTAAATCTACTTTGCTTAATAGAATTTTAGGCCATAAAATTTCTATTACTTCACGTCATAGATTAACTACTCGTAAACAAATAATAGGTATTAAAACAACAGGTAATATTCAAATAATTTATTTAGATACTCCAGGTGTAGTAAAAAAAGATTATAAAAAATATAATCAAATATGGATAAATGCTATTAATATTGCAGATTGCGTAATATTTGTTATAGATCGTATGTATTGGAATATTGAAGAACAAATATTATTTAAACATCTTAAAAAAATTAATATATCTATAATAATTGTAATTAATAAAATTGATTGGATAAAAAACAAACAATTTTTGTTACCATTGTTAAAAAAATTATATAAAAAAATTAAATGTTCTGAAATAATACCTATATCAGCCAAATTAGGTATAGGTATTAAAGAACTTGAATCTATAATAATATCTCATTTACCTAATAACAATCATTATTTCCCTGCATATATGAAAAATAATCAAACTCAAAGTTTTTTAATAGCTGAAATAATTAGAGAAAAAATAATAAATAAATTACATTCTGAAATTCCTTATTTTCTAAATGTTAAATTAGAAAAAATAATTAATACATTTAAACTTATTCATATATATGCATTAATAATTGTTAAACGTAATAGTCAAAAACATATTATATTAGGAATAATAAAAAAACTTTGTAGTGAATCAAGAATTGCAATAGAAAATATTTTTAATAAAAAAATTATGTTAAAACTTTGGGTTAAAGTTAAATAAAACTGATTATTTTTTTGAAGTTAAATATGTTATGATATCTTCTGGATTCATAAAAATAGATTTTTTATTTTTACGATTATTATATTCTATTTTTTTGGTATTACGATCACTTATAAAAATACGATGAGGAATTCCAATAAGTTCCCATTCTGTAATTTTCTGTCCTAATCTAATGTCTCTATCATCTAATAATACATCAATATTAGATTTAATAAAAATTTTATAAAGTTTTTCTGATAATTCAATTACTTCTTTACATTTATGTGAATTAATTGTTATTAACACTACTTCAAAAGGTGCTAAGTTTTCTGGCCAACTAATACCATATTTATCATTATTATGTTCAATTGTAGCAGCGATTATTCTTGTTAAGCCAATACCATAACATCCCATTAGTAATGGTTGTTTTTTACCTATGGAATTCATGAAATTGGCATTCATTAAAGTAGAATATTTTGTACCTAATTTAAAAATATGTCCAACTTCAATACTACGTTTTATTATTAAGTGTCCAAACCCATCAGGTGATGAATCTCCAGATACAACATTTCTAATATCAACAATTTTTGGTAAAGGTAAATCACGATTCCAATTAATACCAACATAGAATTTATTATTTTGATTAGCACCTGCAATAAAATCACTCATTAAAGATACACTTTTATCAACAAGAATAGGTATATTTAAACCAATAGGTCCTAAAAACTTTATGTGTTCTCCTATTTTGATTAATATTTCTTCATTAGTTAATATCTTTAAAGGTTTAGCAACTTCTAATTGTTTCTCCACTTTTATTTTATTTATTTCATGATCATTACGTAATATTAAAGCTATTAACTGATTGTTTTTACCACTTACAATTAATATTTTAATATTTTTTTTTATAAAAAACTTTTTTATATCCATTAATGTTAAGGATGATTTATTAATATAATTTTTATTATTTTTTGATAAAGCTTCAGCTATTTCAATATTGGCAGCATAATTAGATTTATTAGATAAAACTAACTTATCTTCTCCTGAATTAGCTAAAATATGAAATTCATGAGAACCAATACCACCTATTGTACCATTTTCTGCAATTACTGAACGAAAATCAACCTTACAACGTTTAAAAATACGAATATAAGCATCATAAATATTTTTATATGTATTATCTAAACACTTATTATTAATATGAAATGAATAAGCATCTTTCATAATGAATTCACGCGCCCTAATTAAACCAAACCTAGGTCTAAGTTCATCACGAAATTTAGTTGTAATTTGATATAATATTAATGGTAATTTCTTATAAGAATGAATTTCACGACGTAGTAAATCAGTAATAACTTCTTCATTAGTGGGACCAAAACATAATTCTCTTTTATTACGATCTTTAAATCTTAATAATTCTGGACCATATTGTTCATAACGTTGAGATTCTTTCCATAATTCTATAGGTTGTAATGATGACATAAGTACTTCATTAGCACCAATTAATTCCATTTCATGGCGTATTATATTTTTAAATTTTTTTAAAACTTTAATTCCAATAGGTAACCAAGTATAAATTCCAGAAGCTAAACTTCTAATCATACCTGAACGTACCATTAATTTATGACTAATAATTTCAGCTTTTGATGGGATTTCTTTTAATGTTAAAATCAATAATTTACTAGCACGCATAATTAACAATCCTATTATATTATTCTCTTTTAATCCAAAAGTGCATTCTATTTTACTTTATTTTACTTTATTTTACTTTATTTTACTTTATTTTACTTTATTTTACTTTATTTTTTTTTGACAACGGTATGTTTTTCATAATAATTAAAAATATGTTAATATATCTTTTATAACAAAATACTATACGGAGACGTAAAAATAAATAAAAATAATCAACGCGGGCGATTAAAAGAAACCCCTATAAATAGAAATATACGTGCTAATAAAGTCCGTTTAATTGGTAAAGAAGGTGAACAATTAGGTATAGTATCTATTAATGAGGCTATAAATAAAGCTGAAGAATATGGTTTAGATTTAGTACAAATTTATAATAAGTCTGAATCAATAGTATGTAAAATTATGGATTATGGAAAATTTATATTTGAACAAAAAAAACAACGATCTGCACAAAAGAAAAAACAAATTCAGGTGAAAGAAGTAAAATTTAGACCTGTAACTGATGAAAGTGATTATCAAATAAAAATTAAAAGTTTAATACGTTTTATAGAAGATGGAGATCGTAGTAAAGTTACATTACGTTTTAGAGGACGAGAACTAGCCCATAAAGAATTAGGAAAAAAATTAATGGAACGTATTTTAATAGATTTAAAAGATTTAATAATAGTAGAATCTAAACCTAAATTGGAAGGTAAACAAATGATAATGATTCTTACACCAAAAAAAAATAATTAGGTTTTATTATGTATAAATTAAAAAATAATAGTGGAGCTTCTAAACGTTTCCGTAAAACTTCTAAAACTTTTAAATATCGTCATTCTTTTCGAAATCATATATTAACAAAAAAATCATCAAAACGTAAACGTCAACTTCGTAAATTAAGTATAGTTAATAATATAAAAAAAATAAAAAGCATGTTACCAGTGTAAAATGGAGAATATATTAAATAATGTCCCGTGCAAAACGTGGTACCCATAAACGTCATAAAAAAATTATTAAACAGGCTAAAGGTTATTATGGAGCAAGGTCCAGAGTATACCGTGTTGCTAAACAAGCTGTAATAAAAGCAAAACAATATGCTTATAGAGATAGGCGTCAACGTAAGCGTCAATTAAGAAGGTTATGGATTATGCGTATTAATGCTGCAGCAAGAAGTTATGGTATTAATTATAGTAAATTCATTTATTTAATAAAAAAATATAATATAAATATTGATCGAAAAATACTTGCTGATTTTGCTATAAGAAAAACAAATTATTTTTATCATATAATTAAAAATAATATGGAATAAAAATGTATTATACTATTATTAAATTAGTCGAAGAAGCAAATATTAAAATTAATGCAGCTAATAATATAAAAAAACTTAATGAAGTTCGTATAAGATATTTTGGTAAGAAAGGTAAATTAACATTACAATTAAAAAATATTAGTAATTTAAAATCACATGATAAACCAATTATTGGAGAAGCAATTAATAAAACTAAAAAAAATTTATATAAAAAATTGAAATATCATAATAATTTATTAGAACAAGAAACAATAAAAAATAAAATAGCAAAAGAAAAACTTGATGTTACATTACCAGGTAAATGTGGTGAAAATATAGGAAACTTGCATCCTATAACACGTACTTTATATAGAATAAAAAAAATATTTATTAATATTGGTTATAAATTAGTTGCGGGACCAGAAATAGAAGATGAATTTCATAATTTTGAAGCATTAAATATGCCTATAAATCACCCTGCTAGAGCAATGCATGATACTTTTTATTTTAACTCAAATTATATGTTACGTAGTCATACATCTTCTATATTAATAAGAACAATGGAAAAACAAAATCCTCCTTTAAGAGTAATTGGTGCAGGAAAAGTTTATCGGTGTGATTCGGATTTAACTCATAGTCCTATGTTTCATCAAGTTGAAGGATTATTGGTTGACGAAGTTGTTAGTTTTTCTGATCTTAAAGGTACTATTGATAGTTTTATCAAATGTTTTTTTGAAGGACAAAAAATAGAAGTAAAATTTAGACCTTCATATTTTCCTTTTACAGAACCTTCTGCAGAAGTAGATATTCGTATAAAAAATTCTTCAGATTGGTTGGAAGTTATAGGTTGTGGTATGATTCATCATAATATATTAAAACGTTTAAAAATTAATCCTAAATATTATGGTTTTGCTTTTGGAATGGGAGCTGAAAGATTAACTATGCTTCGTTATGGTATTAAAGATTTACGTACATTATTTAATAATGATATAAGGATTTTGCGTCAATTTTAATGTAATATATTGAAATATGAAAGTTTCAGAACATTGGATACGTGAATGGGTTTCCTTAGAATATGATTCTAATATTATTGCTGAACAAATAACTATTAGTGGATTGAAATCATCATATATAGTTAATAAAGAAGTTAATGGGGTATTTATATCTTGTATTAGAACAATTATTAATTATACAGATAAGTTTAAATTATGTATTATTACTGAGGGGATCCAATTTTGGCAAGTAATATGTATCACAAATGTTACTGTTGGTCAAAAAATAGCTTTCGCTAAAATAGGTACATGTTTACCTAAAAATTTAAAAATTATAAATAAAGATTTTTATGGTATAGAATCTTGGGGAATATTTTGTAAATATTCAGAAATCAATTTGATAGGTGTAAAATCTAACGATATTATATTGTTTCCAAAAGATGCTCCAATTGGATATGATATAGGGAATTTAAAAAATGTAATTGATATAGAATGTTTACCTAATCGTAGTGATTGTTTAAGTATAAGAGGTATATCAAGAGAATTATGTGCAATTAATAAGTTAACTGAAAATCATATTATAACTACAGTAAAAAATACAAGTAATTTTGAATATTCCATTAATGTTGAAGTACCAAAATATTGTCCAAAAATCTATATTAGAGTTATTGAATCTATTAATATTAATACCCCAACACCTTGGTGGATATATTCAAGGCTTCAGATTAACGGTATAGCTTCTGTCAACATTGTTGTTGATATTATTAATTATGTTATGTTAGAGCTTGGACAACCTATTAATTGTTATGATTTAAATAATATTAAAGGTAACTTAACAGTTCGTATGGCAAACAAATACGAAAATATAAAATTATTAAATGGTAAAATTATTAAACTTAAAGAAGATACATTAATAATTGCAGATGACATAGGTCCTTTAAATATTGCAGGAATAATAGGTAGTAATCGTACTAAAATTAATAATAATACTATTACTAAAAATATATTATTCTTATCTGCTTATTTTACTCCATCCATTATAGCAGGTAAAGCAAGTTATTATGGGTTAGGTACAGAATTTTCATATCGTTATGAACGTGGTGTAGATAGTGAACTGCAAAAGTTTGCTTTAGAACGTTTTACTAACTTTTTAATTGGTATTGCTGGGGGCAGTGCTGGTAATATCATTAATATAGAAGTAAAATCATATTTACACTTACCTATAAATAAACGTATAATTAATTTAAAAATTTTACATATCAATAATTTACTTGGTTACCATATAAAAAAAAATAAAATTGAGGATATTTTAAATAGGTTAGGATTTAAAATAATAAAAAAAAATATTAAAGTTTGGAGTATTAAAATACCTAGTTGGCGTTTTGATATATCTATTCCAGAAGATTTAATTGAGGAATTAGCACGTACTTATGGTTATAATAATTTACCTAAAAGTAACCCCAAAATACAATTAACACCATATTTAAATAGTGAATCACTTATTACTAAAGATAAAATAAATTCCCAATTAATTTCTCGTGGTTATCAAGAAGTAATTACTTATAGCTTTATATCACCTAAATTACATAAATATTTACAACCTAATATAGACACACCTATAATAAATAACCCTATTTCAAAAGAATTATCTGTAATGAGATCTAGCTTGTGGCCAGGTTTAATTAAAGCACTTATTTATAATTTAAATAGACAAAAAACACGAATAGCTTTATTTGAAATTGGATTAGTATTTATTGGTAAAAATGTAGAAAATGTAAAACAAGTAGAAAAATTAGGAGGTATATTTACTGGTAATCGTTATATAGGGGGTTGGAATTTAAATAATTATAAAACAGAATTTTTTGATATAAAAGGAGATATAGAAGTTTTAATAAGATTAGGTTGTGATTTTAATAGTTGGACATTTAAATCTGCTATACATCCTGCTTTACACTCAGGTAAAAGTGCAAAAATATTACGTAAAAATAAAAATGTAGGATGGATTGGAGCACTAAATCCTACTATTTCTTATTATTTTGGATTACCATTTGAAATTTTTATTTTTGAATTAGATTTAGCATACTTACTTAAAAGTAAAATACCTAAATTTTATAATGTATCACGTTTTCCTGAAATTACTCGTGATTTAGCATTATTAATAAAAAAAGATTTATCTGTCTCTAAAGTAATAGATAATATTCGTAGTAAAGCTGGAAAATATTTAATAGAACTAATCTTATTTGATGTTTATGCTGATTTTTATAAAGGATATAATAGTATTGCATTAAGATTAACTTGGCAACATCCTTCAAGAACTCTTTTTGATAAAGAAATTGAAGAATTATTAAATAATATATTAGTTTATTTAAAAGAACGTTATGGTATTGTTTCTAGAAATATTTTAGGAAATTATAAATAATGCGACAAGTAATATTAGATACAGAAACTACTGGTATTAATTATACTTTTGGACATAGATTAATTGAAATTGGTTGTATAGAAATGATAAATCGTAAATTAACAGGAAAAATTTATCATAAATATATTAATCCTGAAAGGATTATTGATCCTAATGCTATTGCAATACATGGTATTACTAATGATTTTTTAATTGATAAACCAGTATTTTCTAATATAGCTGATTCTTTTTGTAAGTTTATTAAAGGATCTGAACTTGTAATGCATAATGCTGACTTTGATATGGGATTTATTGATTATGAATTTTCAATTTGTAATATAAGACCAGTTAAAAGTAATTGCAAGATTATTGATACTTTAATATTAGCAAGAAAACTTCATCCTAGACAAAGAAATAGTATAGATAAATTATGTAAACGTTATAATTATAATATAGATACTAGACATGGTGCTTTATTAGATGCTGAAATATTAGCAGAAATTTATTTAGCTATGACAGGAGGTCAAGTTATATTAAATTTAAAAAATATTTCAACAAAAACGAAACAAAAATTAAAAAGTTTAAAAAAAGTAATTTAAAAATTATATATCCTTTTAATAAAGAATTATTAGAACATAGAGAAAATATAAATGAACTTAGAAATAATATAGGTTTTTGTATATGGGATCGTATTAATTAATTAGATAAATGTTAATTGGAATTTAATATGATTGATTATGTATTATTTTTTTCTAAAGTATTTACTATTTTAATAGCTATTATTATTATTTTATTATTTTTAAAAACTAAAAATGTTATTTTAACTCAAATTAAAATAATAGATTGGGGAGATAGTATTAATAATCTTAAAAAGAGTAATAAAGATATAAATGTAGTATGGTTAATAGATTTTTATGGTGATATAAATGCTAGTTATACTCCAATATTAACTGAATTAATAACTAGTATTTTAAGTGGCGCAAAAACTAATGATGAGGTAGTATTAAGATTAGAATCTTGTGGTGGGATTATACATTCTTACGGCTTAGCTGCAGCTCAATTAGATAGATTACGTAAAGCTAGTATAAAATTAACTATATGTGTTGATAAAGTTGCAGCAAGTGGAGGTTATATGATGGCTTGTTGCGCAGATAACTTGTTTGCAGCACCATTTGCTATAATAGGTTCAATAGGTGTTATAGCACAAGTACCAAATTTTAATAGGTTTTTAAAAAAACATGATGTAGATGTAGAAATTTTAACCTCAGGAAAAAATAAACGGACATTAACGATATTAGGTGAAAATACTAATGAAGATAAGGTTAAATTTATAAAAGAACTCAAAGAAACTCATGATTTATTTAAATATTATGTTTTTAATAGACGTCCTAAAATTAATATAAATAAAGTATCCAAAGGAGATATTTGGTATGGTATTAAAGCTATTAAAGAAGGATTAATAGATAAAGTTATTACAAGCGAAGAATATTTAGAATTACGTTCTAAAAAAGCAAAAATATTTAAATTAGTATTAAATAAAAAATTATCTTTTATTGATATAATAAAAAAAACTATATCTAAATTTTTAATATAAAATATGATAAAAAAAATGTTTTTTAAATCATTGGAATATTCTAATATTGGTGATGAATATTCGAATAATATTATTAGTGAATCTATAAATTGGAATAAAGAAGGTTTAATACCTGTAATTACTCAACAATATGATAGTGGTGAAGTATTAATGTTAGCTTGGATAAATAAAAATATTTTATTAGATACTAAAATTGGAGATTATGTTTCTTATTGGTCCAGATCAAGATGTAAAAAATGGCAAAAAGGAGAAAATTCAGGAAAAATACAGTTATTAAAAGAAGTATATTTAGATTGCGATGGAGACACTCTTTTATTTAAAGTAGATCAATATGGCCCTTCTTGCCATTCTGGGCGTATAAGTTGTTTTTATACTAAATTATTAACTAATAATGCTAAAATAGTAAAAACTTCAATAATATCACCTACCTAATTTATTATATAGATAGATGCTATATAATAAATATGTGCTAACATAGCATTTAATCCATTGTGTCTTGTTATTGATAAATGTTGTTCTAAATCTACAAAGTTTGTTATATCTAATGGTGTAGATAAAATTTCTCTTGGATTTCTATAATTATAAATTCTTAATATAATAGCAATTAATCCTAAAACTATTGATGCGTCAGAAGTAGCAATAAAATGAATTTTATTATCAATAAATTTATGATATATCCATACATTAGATTGACATCCAGAAATAAGATATTTAGGTTTTTTCCATTTAGCAGGCATTTCAGGTAACTTTTTACCTAAATCAAGTATATATTGATAACGGTCTATCCAGTTATCAAAAAAATTTAATTCATTTATAATTTTTTTTTGAATATTTTCAATATTGTTCATTTGTATTTGTAATAAGCTTTATTATTATCAGTATGATCAGTTAAATCAATAATTTCTGTTAATTCTGGAATACGTTCTAACAAAATTCTTTTAACATGCTTTTTTAAAGTTAAATTTACTGATACACATCCTTTACATCCCCCATCAAATTGAAAAAATAGCAATTTTTTCATTAGTAATTCTTATTAATCTAATAAAACCACCATGAGAAGCTAAACTAGGATTAATTTCATTATCAATTATAAAGTTAACTTTATTTTCCAAATCATAGTTATTTTCAGTTTTAGGAATTTTAATTGTTAATTTACCACCCAATCGATCAATAGTAAAGTCTACTACAGCATTTTTTATAAAAGGCAAACTTTCTTTATCTAAGTATACATTTAATTTCTTATCCGTAGATAATTTTATATCGTTATCTGATAATTTATAACAAAACTCTATACTAGGTTCTGCATATTTTTTATTTATAAAAATTCTAACGCCAGTAGCTATATTATGATTATATAAAAGATTCGCTAAATATTTTTGTGCGCTTTTAGTAATAATAATATTACTTTCTTTAATTGATTTATTCATAATAAATTATATACAAGTTTTTGGTTTAGGCAATCCTGCTATTCTAGCTGAAATACGTGCAGGACTTTCTAAAGTTTTAGAAGTAAATAATTTAAGTAAATATATAGAATTTCCTTTTTTATAATTTAAATATTTAAGTTCATTAATTAAAGGAACCATAGTAGGTGATATTTTATATTTATAGTAAAATTTACGTAATAATAATATTATTTCCCAATGTTCATAAATAAGTTTAAGACCTTCTTTCCAAGCTAAGTCAAGTCCTACATAAGGATTCCAATCATTTATAAATTTTAAATATCCTTCTTCATCCAATACCATATTATTTTCCATATATTTTTACCGAGCGGGGGATTTGAACCCCCAAGTCATTATGACACAGGTACCTAAAACCTGCGTGTCTACCAATTTTCACCAGCTCGGCACTAAAACTAAATACGTTTAAGTCCAAACATATAAGAACGTAAAATTTCAGGTACTGTAATAGATCCATCTTCGTTTTGATAATTTTCCATTATCGCTAACAAACAACGACCTACAGCTATTCCAGACCCATTAAGTGTATGTACAAAATTAGGTTTTTCTTTTCGAAATCTAGTTTTTATTCTTCTTGCTTGAAAATCTTCACAATTAGATATAGAGGAAATTTCTCTATAGCTACCTAGACTAGGTATCCATACTTCTATATCATAAGTTTTAGATGCACAAAAACTTATATCCTCAGTACATAAAATTATAACTCTATAAGGTAACTTTAATGCTTGTAAAATTTCTTCAGCATGTTTAGTCATATCTTCTAATACAACATAAGATTTATCAGGATGTACTATTTGTACTAATTCTATTTTATCAAATTGATGTTGTCTCATCATGCCACGAGAATCACTTCCATAAGATACTGGTTCATTTCTAAAACAAGGAGAATGTGCTGTTAATTTAATTGGTAAATCATTTAATATTTTTCCACTTACACTATTAACTAAAGGAACTTCAGCTGTAGGAATAAGAAAATATTCATTTTCTCCTTCAAGTGAAAAAATATTTTTATTAAATTGAGGTAATTGACCGGTACCTAATAAAGAATTTCTATTTATTAGGTATGGGACATACAATTCTTCATAACCATGTTCATTAACTTGCTTATCTAACATAAATTGTATTAAAGCACGATGTAATTTAGCTAAATTACCACGTATTACAGTAAATCTAGCCCCAGTTAGTTTAGTTGCTAATTCCAAATCAAGATCACCATTTAGTAATCCTATTTTAATATGATCACGTATTGAAAAATTAAAATTTTTAGGAATTCCCCAACGTATTATTTCGATATTGTTTTTTTTTGGTACACTTTTATGTGGTAAATTTGGTATTTTAAATAAAATATTAAAAATTTTATTTTTTGTTGCTTCTAAACGTAAAAGATTTTTATGAAGTTTATTATTTAGTTTATTAACTTCTAAAATTAGATGTTTTATATTTGCACCTGTTGTTTTTATATTACCTATAGTTTTAGATATAATATTACGTTTATTTTGTAATTTTTCAGTCTTATTTTTAACTTTATTGCGTAATTCTAGTAAATTTTTAAAGTTTTTAATATCTAATTCAAAACCACGGCTTTCTAAGTTTTTTACAACCTTATTAAAATTATTACAAATTAATTTAAGATCTAACATATATTTTAATTTAAAAAGGTATTATTAATTGCCAAGCTACCATTAACAAAATTATTCCAGTAATAAAATCTATTATTCTCCATACATTAGAAGATGATAGTAAGATTTTCAATCTTCTAGCTATAAATATTAAACTAAAAAACCATAAAAAAGACGCTAATCCAGCTCCTAATACAAACATCAAAGGAGAAGCCTGAGAAGCACCAATAGTACCTAGCATTAATAATGTATCAAAATAAACATGTGGATTAAGTAATGTAACAGCAAGGGTACTTAAAATAATACTTAATCTTCCTTTATAACAATATTTACTAACTATTAATTGTTCTGATTCACGCATACGTATACAAGCTTTTATAGATTGTAATATTAAAAATAATATACCTATCCAACGTGCTATAATAATAAAATCTTTATGTTTTTGTATGAAAACTGAAAGTCCTGCAACACCTGTTGAAGTTAATATTACATCACATAATGCACATATTAAGGCTACCATCCATGGATAATTACCACGTAATCCTTGATTTAACACAAATGCATTTTGCGCTCCTATTACTACAATTAAAGCTCCACCTAATATTAAACCATTGCATCCAGATACCATTTTGTATATCCTATTATTTTTAATAAAATTTCCTAAAAAACCATTGCTTTATTAACAGCTATAGCAAAAGCATTCATTTTATAAGTATCTTTTATACCTTCTGATAATTCAATACCTTTAGCAACATCTACACCATAAGGTGAAACTATTTTAATAGCTTTGTTTACATTAAAATGATTTAATCCACCTGCTAAAATTATATTATTGTTAATATTTATTATTGGTTTAAGTTTATACCAATCAAAACTTTTTCCTGTACCTCCTGGTATACCTGCACAAAAAGTATCTAAAAGTAAACCTGATGCTTTACTATAAATTTCTGATTCCATCAGTATATCAATATTTTTATACATACGTAATGCTTTTATCCATGGTTTATTAAATAAATTACAAAAATTAGAAGTTTCATTACCATGAAATTGTAAAATATCTAAATAAGGAGTACAACAAGATATAAAATCATAACTTTGATTAAAAAAAATACCAACACGAGAAACAAAAACAGGAACTTTATTAGATAAAAAAATTAAACGATGAATATCAATAGAACGTTTACTACCATGCCAAAGTATAAAACCTAGTGCATCAACTCCATAATTTACAGCCTCTTTTAGATCTGATTTATTAGTAATGCCACAATATTTTACTCTTACTCTTTTGGTTATCATTTAAAATATACTCCATTTTTTATATACAAAATAAATGAGGTGGTCCTTCAATAGGTAATTGATTTTGGAATTCTTTATTAAATATAACATCAACAAAATATAATCCTTTTGCTTTAGCTGTTATTCCTGCTTTTTTGCGATTTTTTTTTAATAAAATTTTTTTGCACCAATTAACTGAACGACGACATTCACCAATCTCTAATAAAACTCCAACAATATTTCTAACCATATGATGTAAAAATGAATTTGCCTGTATATCAATTATTAATATTGGACCATATCTACGTACTTCAATAAAATGTAAAATTTTAATTGTATTTCTAGCTTGACAACTTGAAGAACGATAAGATGTAAAGTCATGTTTACCAACTAAACTTTGAGCAGCAATATGCATTTTATTTATATTTAGAGGTTTTTTATGCCAACTCATATTATTCCGTATTAAAGCTGATGGTATAAACTTATTATAGATTAAATATCTATATCTTCTAGCTATTGCTTTACGAGAGTTAAAATTATCTGATACTTTAACGGCCCAACGAATTCTAATATCAATAGGTAAATTAGAGTTAATACCCAATACCCATGATTTTTGACTACGACAAATATAGGAATCAAAATGTGCTATTTGCCGTGTTGCATGTACTCCTGAATCAGTACGAGAACTAGCTTTTAAAGTAATTTCGTGTCCTGTAAATATCTTTAAAGCTTCTTCTATAGTTTGTTGTATAGTATTATATTGTTTAAGCCTTTGCCAACCAAAATATTCACTACCAATATATTCAATACCTAAAGCTATACGTCCATAAATAAAATTCATAAACTATTAACTAGTATTTTTAGCATTCTTCTAATAGGTTCTGCAGCACCCCATAATAATTGATCTCCAACTGTAAATGCACTTATATATTTTTTTCCTATAGATAGTTTACGTAATCTACCTATTGGTATAGTCATAGTACCAGATACTGCTGCTGGTGTTAATTTTTTTAAACTATAATTACTATCATTTTTTATAACCTTAACCCAGGGGTTATGCTCTTTAATTATTGATTCTATATCCTTGATAGGAATATCTTTTTTTAACTTAATAACAAATGCTTGAGAATGACAACGCATAGCCCCTATTCTTACACATATTCCATCTATTTTAATAGTATTAGGAGAAAACCCTAATATTTTATTAGTTTCAACATTTCCTTTCCATTCTTCTTTACTTTGTCCATTTTCCATCTTTTTATCTATCCAAGGAATTAAACTACCAGCTATAGGAGCACCAAAATTTTCTATAGGTAGTTTACCCATATACTTAGTAATTTTAGAATCAATTTCTAAAATTGATTTTGCATGGTTATTTTTCTTAACTATATTACCAAGTATACGCATTTGATTTAATAACTCAATCATATGCTTAGATCCTGCTCCAGAAGCTGCTTGATATGTCATAGAAGTAATCCATTCTATAAGATTATTTTTAAATAAACCACCTAAACTTAACAACATTAAACTAACTGTACAATTACCTCCAATAAAATTTTTTATACCTAAATATAAACTTGTTTCTATAATATTAATATTTATAGGATCTAATACAATAATTGAATTACTATCCATTCTAAGTTTACTTGATGAATCAATCCAATAACCGTTCCACCCAGACTTACGTAAACTCTTATAAACCCTATCGGTATAAGCTCCTCCTTGGCAAGTAATAATTACATTTAATTTTTTTAGTTTATTTATATCAAAAGCATTTTGTATCTTTGTATCAATAATAGGACAATTTTTACCAAATTTAGTAGTAGAAAAAAAAAATAGGTTCAATATAATTAAAATCATTTTCTTCAATCATACGTTGTATTAAAACTGAACCAACCATACCTCTCCAACCAACGAAACCTATTTTAAGCATAAATTAATTTTCCTAATTATTTTGTTTTAATAAATTAATTTTTCAAATTCTTCAATTATTACATCCCCCATTATTTTTGTAGATACTAATTTTTTACCAGTATAATTTATATCTGCTGTACGAAAACCTTTATGTAAAACATTATTTATAGCTCTATTTAAATATTTAGATAATAAAGGTTTTTGTAAAGAATAATGTAACATCATTGAAACTGATAAAATTGTAGCAATAGGATTAGCAATGCCTTTATTAGCAATATCTGGAGCACTTCCATGACATGGTTCAAATAAACATTGTCCTATTGAATTTATAGAAGCTGAAGGTAACATACCTATTGATCCTGTTAAATTAGCAGATTCATCAGATAATATATCTCCAAACATATTTCCAGTAACAATAACATCAAATGTTTTTGGTGATAATATAAGTTGCATAGCTGCATTATCAATATACATATGAGATACTTTTACATCAGGATATTCAGTGGATAAATCAGTAATTATTTCTCTCCATAACCTTGAAACTTCTATAACGTTAGCTTTATCTACAGAGCAAATTTTTTTTTTACGTTTTTTAGCAATTTCAAAAGCTATTATACCTATTCTACGTATTGCTTTTTCATCATAATTTGATGTATTGTACCCATAACGTAAACCATATGAATTATATAAAAGACCTCTTGGCTTACCAAAATAAATACCCTGACTTAATTCTCTTACAATCATAATATCAACATTTGATAATATTTCTGATTTAATGCTTGATGATAAAAGTTGTGGATAAAAAATAGTATTTCTTAAATTAGCAAAAAAATTTAATGATTTACGTAATTTTAATAATCCATATTCAGGACGTTGATTAAAATCTTTTATATTATCCCACTTATTACCTCCTACTGCACCTAATAAAATTGCACGAGCTGATTTTGCTGCTTTTAATGTATCATTTGGAAGTGGTAATCCTAATTTTTCTATTGCAAAACCTCCAATTTTAGCATAACGAATAACTGAATTAATTAATTTCTTTTTTTGCAATAGTTTAATAACTTTAACTGCTTCATTTATTACTTCAGGACCAATACCATCACCTGGTAATATTAAAATTTCATTGTTCATATTATTTTATAACCAAGGATTATTTTTTTTATGAATATTTTCAAAACTTTTAATAGTATTTATTTCTTTTAAAGTAATACCTATATCATCTAAACCATTTTCTAAGCAATATTTACTAAAAGGATCTATTTCAAACTTAATTTGTTTTCCACTTGGTTTATATATTATTTGTTTTGGCAAATTTATATCTAACATATAACCTTTTAATGTGTATACAGATAAAAAAATTTCATCAATCAAAAATTGTTTTAACGTTATAAGAAGAATACCATTTTTTAAAGCATTATTATAAAATATTTCTGCAAAACTTTGTGCTATAATTACTTTAAAACCATATTCTTTAAGAGCCCAAACTGCATGTTCTCTTGAACTACCACATCCAAAGTTATTACGTGTTAATAATATACTGGCTCCTTTATATCTAGATTTATTTAATACAAATTCTTGATTTATTAACCTGTTTTTTTTTCCTGGATAACCTTCATCAATATAACGTAATCCATCAAATAAATTAAAACCAAAACCACTCCTATTAATTGATTTTAAAAATTGTTTAGGAATAATTAAATCAGTATCAATATTAGATCTATTAATAGGTACAACTAAACCTTTGTGATTAATAAATTTTTCCATTTATTTCCTAAATATTAAATATAACGGACATCAATAAAATGTCCCGCTATAGCAGCAGCCGCTGCCATAGCTGGACTTACTAAATGAGTTCTACCACCATATCCTTGACGGCTTTCAAAATTTCGATTAGAAGTAGATGCACATCTTTCACCGAATTCAATTTTATCAGAATTCATAGCTAAACACATTGAACAACCTGGTTCTCGCCATTCAAAACCAGCCGAAATAAATATTTCATCTAATCCTTCTAATTCCGCTTGAATTTTTACCAAACCTGACCCAGGTACTACTATCGCTTGCTTAATATTAGAAGCAATATGCTTGTTTCTAATAATTTTAGCTGCAATACGTAAATCTTCAATACGAGAATTAGTGCATGATCCTATAAAAATACGATCAAGTTTAATATCTACTATTTTTTGTTCTGGTTTTAAACCCATATATTTTATAGCTACTTCTATATTAGAACGATCATTATAATTTTTAGGATTAGGTATTTTTCCATTTACACCAACAACCATATCAGGTTGTGTTCCCCAACTTACCTGAGGTTCAATATTTTTTGCATTTATTTTTATATATTTATCAAATATAGCATCACTATCAGAAAATAAATTTTTCCATTTTGTTTTTGCATCTTTCCAATATGTATTAGGTACTAATGTACGTCCATGAAGATAATTAATTGTAGTTTGATCTACTGCAATTAAACCCACTTTTGCTCCTGCTTCAATGGCCATATTACATATGGTCATTCTACCTTCCATAGATAAATATTTAATAGTACTACCTGTAAATTCAATTGCATATCCTGTACCTCCATCTGTACCAATAATATTTATTATTGATAAGATTAAATCTTTAGCTGTAACTTTATCTGATAAATATCCATCAATACAAATTTTCATATTTTTTAATTTACGTTGTAATAAACATTGTGTCGCTAATACATGCTCAACTTCCGAAGTACCAATCCCATAAGATAAAGCAGAAAAAGCCCCATGTGTAGAAGTATGAGAATCTCCACAAACCACCGTCATCCCAGGTAAAGTTGCACCATTTTCAGGCCCTATAACATGTACAATACCTTGTCTTACATCTTTTATATTAAAAAATTTTTTTATTGAAAATTCTTTACAATTTTTTTTTAACATTTTTACTTGAATACGAGAAAGTTCATCCTTAATACCATTTATACGTTCTTCTACTTTAGTTGGTACATTATGATCAACCGTTGCGATATTGGTATCTACTCTCCAAATTTTTCTATTATTTAAACGTAAACCTTCAAATGCTTGAGGTGATGTAACTTCATGTAATAAATGACGATCTATATAAATTAATGATGTTCCATCTTCACGACATTTTATTAGATGAGAAGACCAAATTTTATCATAAAGCGTCTGTCCTGTCATTATTTTACTCCTATTATATTTTTAACTTTTACATCAATATTTTGAGCACGATTTCTTAATAAATGATCCATTAAAGTTAATGCTACCATTGCTTCTGCAATAGGTATAGCTCTAATACCTACACAAGGATCATGCCGTCCTTTAGTTATTAATTCAATTGAATTACCATAAAGATCAATAGTATTTCCAGGTATAGTAATACTAGACGTTGGTTTTAGACATAAATGTATACTTAATGTTTGCCCATTAGAAATACCTCCTAATATTCCTCCTGAATTATTAGAAATAAATTTTTTATTTTTTATTTCGTCTCTATGTTCACTACCTCTTTGATTTACTGATAAAAAACCTGAACCTATTTCTATACCTTTAACTGCATTAATACTCATTAAAGCATGAGCTAATTCTGCATCTAATTTATCAAAAACTGGTTCACCTAATCCTATTGGTACTCCCTCAGCAATTATTGTAAGTTTAGCTCCAATAGAATCTTTATCACGTTGTAATTTTTGCATATATTTTTCTAAACAAGTTATTTTATTTGGATCAGCACAAAAAAAAGGATTATTATATACTACATTCCAGCTAACAAAAGGCAATTTAATTGATCCTATTTGACTCATATAACCACGTATGAAAATATTAAATTTACTAAGATATTTTTTTGCTATTGCACCTGATGCTACACGCATTACTGTTTCTCTAGCACTAGATCTTCCCCCACCTCTATAATCTCTAATACCATATTTTTTATAATATGTATAATCTGCATGAGAAGGACGAAATTGGTTTTTTATTTTATTATAATCTTTAGAACGTTGATCCACATTTTCTATTAATAATCCAATTGGTGTACCTGTAGTAATTCCTTTAAAAACACCTGATAATATTTTAACTTTATCTGGTTCACGACGTTGAGTAGTATATTTAGACACCCCTGGTTTTCTAATATTTAAATGTTTTTGAATATAATCTTCACTTATTTCTATACCTGGAGGACAACCATCTATAATAGCACCTAATGCATAACCATGACTTTCCCCAAATGTAGTTACTGTAAATAACTTACCAAAGGAATTACCTGACATAAATATTTACCTTATTAAAAATTTTAATAATAAAAAATATATTTTATCACAAATAACATATATCAAATAAACATCATTATAATACTATTGACTAATATATAATATAATTCTTATAATTGATAATAATTATCATCTTAATTAGATGTAATTTTTAATACAAACACAAACAGCTTTAGTTAGCCAACTTTAGCTATAATTTTTTAGGTACGTAAGGAAATATAAATGGCAACGGGTACTGTAAAGTGGTTTAACGATACTAAAGGCTATGGTTTTATATCACCTGATGATGGTGGAGGAGATTTATTTGCTCATTTTTCTGAAATACAAGCTGATGGTTTTAAATCACTTCAAGATGGTCAAAAAGTATCATTTGAAGTCACTCAAGGAAAAAAAGGCCTTCAAGCAGCTTCTATAAAAGTCATTAATAATTAAATTTTTCGGGCTAAGTTCCCGTTCGGGCTAAGTGCCCGTTCGGGCTAAGTGCCCGCTAGCAGATATTTATTTATAGCTGATAAAATTGATTGAAAACAAACTGAAAGTTTTTCTATATCTATAGCTATTCCAATTATTTTTTTTTCATTAATATTAATATTAATAAACGCTATATAATAATTATTAATTTTTTGTATATAATAATTTATTAATTTCATTTTATGAAATTTCCAATTACTTATAAAATCTAATATTATATTTTTATAATCTATTATTGAATAATATATATTCAATTTCACTTTATTATTAATATATATATTTAAAATATTTTTATAACAAATATAATTTAATAACTTTAATGGTGTTTCTAAAAAAAAGTTATTGTTTAATATATAATATATCTCATAACTAGATAATTCTAACATTTGTTTATCACTTTCTTTTTGTACTAAATGTGCTAAATAATTCCTCATCCAACGCGGTAATTTAATTTTATAATCTCTTTCAAATAAAAAAGTCATCCCACTTTTACCTGATTGACTATTAAGTCTGATAACAGATTTATAATTACGTCCTATATCTTTTGGATCTATAGGTAAATAAGCTACTTGCCATATTTCATTGTGTTTTTGTTTTTTTAATGACTTCCGTATAGCATCTTGATGACTCCCCGAAAAAGCAGTATATACTAATTCTCCTATCCATGGATGACGTGGATGAATGGGGATTTTCGTACAATCTGTAACTATAACTATTATTTCTTTTGGACAAGATAAATCAATCTTAGGATCTATTCCTTGACTATATAAATTCATAGCTAATGTAATTAAATCCATATTTCCTGTACGTTCTCCATTACCTAATAATGTACCTTCTACACGTTTTGCTCCTGCTAAAATAGCTAATTCAGCTGATGCAACCGCTGATCCTCTATCATTATGAGTATGTACTGATATTATCACTTTATCTCTTTTACTTATATTTGTACAAAAATATTCTATTTGATCAGCATACTTATGCGGGCTATCTAAATCTACTGTAGTAGGTAAATTTAATATAACTTTATATATATTTTTTGGCCTCAAAATATCAAGCACTATATCACAAATAGTTAAAGAAAAATCAATTTCTGTATTAGAAAAACTTTCTGGAGTATATTCTATTATCCAAACTACTTTTGGATATTTTTTAGTTTGTTGTAAAATATAATTTGCTCCTTTAGCTGCTATTGATATAATACCTTCTTTATTTGTTTTAAATACACGATCCCTTTGAAGTTGCGAAGTTGAATTATAAAAATGTATTATAGCTTTATTTATTCCAATCAGAGATTCAAAAGTACGTTTAATTAAATGTTTTCTTGCTTGTACTAATACAGCAATAGTAACATCTGAAGGAATTTGTTTATTTATAATTAACCATCTTACAAAATCAAAATCAGCTTTACTAGCAGAAGGAAATCCTACCATAATTTCTTTTATTCCAATATTAATTAATAATGTCCATATTTTTTTTTTTTGGTCAACATTCATTGGTTCAATTATAGACTGATTACCATCTCTTAAATCCTCACTAACCCAAATTGGTGCTTTACTTATTTTTTTATTAATCCAATTTCTTTTTTTTATTTTAGGACATATATCTAAATAACAATATTTTCTATGATCAAAATTATAAAACATATTAATTCCTATAAATTCTTTTGTTGAGGACATTCACTAACTTTAATTTTAATATTTTTATATTTACCTTTACTTAAAATATTTAACATTATTTTTTGTCCTGGAATAATATTATTAACTATTTTCGTTAACGTTTCATAACTTTTTATTTTTTTTCCATTGATTGAAATGATAATATCACCAGGATTAATATAATCATTATTAAAAAATATTTTAGATATAAAAAATTGTTCTTTATCAAATAAAGGTTTTATTTTTATTCCTAACCAACCTCTAGTTACTTTACCATAATTTTTTATTTTATTTGCAATCTTCATTGCAATATTTATTGGTATAGAAAACGATAACCCCATAAAACCACCACTACGGGTAATTATTTGTGCATTAATACCAATAACTTTACCTTGTATATTAAGTAAAGGCCCACCGGAATTACCAGGATTTATAGCTACATCTGTTTGTATAAAAGGGACATAAATATCATTTGGTAAAGTTCTATTAATTGCACTAACTATACCTTCAGTAATAGAATGATCAAATCCAAAAGGAGAACCAATAGCAGCAACCCATTCTCCAACTTTGATATTGTCAGAATTACCTATATTTATTACTGGTAAATTTTGTTCATTAATTTTTATTAAAGCAATATCAGTTTTATTATCTATACCTATTATTTTAGCATTATAATCTTTATTATTTTTTATTTTTACAATAATTTTTTCCGAATCATTTACTACATGTGCATTTGTTAAAATATATCCATCTTTACTAATAATAAAACCTGTACCTATAGAATACACTTCATTATTATTTGAAATATATTCAATATTTATATTACCAAAAAATTTTTTTAATATTTCAGGTATTTTGTTTTCAGGTAAAATCTTTATCGAATATAATGATTTTTTTATTGTTGAAATTTTGACTACTGATGAATAAGATTTTTGTACAGTTTTAGTAAAATTAATATTTTCTTTATATCCATAATAATATGAAGCATAAGTATTAATAGTAATTATACTAAATAGTATTATAAACATATAATAAAAATATTTACATTTATTCAACAATATTCCTTATAAATTTTATTAACCAAATTTCTAATAATAATTTATTATTAATATTTTTATTATTAATAAATATGTTACGTTTTTTATACGTTACGTATAATAATTGAAACCAATTATTTAATAATATATTTTTTTTTATTACTTTTATATATAATGATATCATATCATAATTTTTTATATTTTTAATACCAACTAATAATCTAATTATATCTTCAATAAAATTTATACATAATTCCAAAATTATATAAAAAATATTAATTTTTTTTATTTCTTTAATAGGATCTGCTCCATTTAGTACATTATAAAAAATAATATTTAATATTTGTCTTAATTTTATTATATAATTTATATTATTAGCTAATAAAGGTTGATTACATGTGATATTTAAAAATAATTTTGATTCTGCTGAATAATATGAATTGTAAGCTACCCAAAATACAAATTTATTTTTATATATCGGTTTAAAACTAATTTTACAACATCTACTATTAATTGTAGGTAATAATAATAAATTAGAAGTTAATATAAATAAAATAAGTTGACCTGGTTCTTCTATATTTTTTAATAAAGCATTAGTAGCTTCTATTGTCATATTTGAAGCATTTTTTATAAAAATAATACGATAACCCTCAGATTGTGGTGTTTTTTCAATAAAATTATTAATAATTCTTATTGAATCAATATTTATACTTATATTAATAACATTAGGATGATATCCATTAATCCACATTGAACATTGATTACAACGTCCACAACTATAATTATTTATTTTATATTCTTTGTTATTAAATTTAGAACATAATATAATTGATATTAATAATTTAGCAAATTTATTTTTTCCAATACCTTTTTGTCCTATTAATAATAATGAATGTGGAATATTTTTTTTTTTATTAAAAATAAAATTTTTTTTAATTTGTGTTTAAACCAAGGTAAACTTACATTTTTTGTTTTTGTTTTCATTTAATAATAATTTTTTATATATTTAATAACATCTTTAATATTTTTTATATTTTTTGATTTTTCATCATTTATTTCAATATTAAATTCTTCTTCTAAAGTCATTATTAATTCTATTATATCAAGTGAATCTGCACCTAATTCTTCAATAAACAAAGAATTTTTTTTTATAATCTTAGGATTTATATTGAATTTTTTTGATACTATTGATTTAATTTTTTTTTCTAAATTATACATAACTATAATATTTTTTTACCTCTATAATATCCATCTGATGATATATAATGTCTACGATGTATAGTACCTGTTATTTTTTCTTTATTTAAAGTAGGTAATACTAATGCATTATGTGAGCGCCGCATACCTCTTTTTGAACGAGTTTTTTTATTTTTTTGAACTGCCATTATATTTTCCTTAATATATTTATTTGCTCTATTTAATACTAATTTAAGTTCTTCATCAATTTTTGTTTTACTTTGAATAAAATTTCCACTTTTAACTTCTGGAAATCTTATATAATAAGAATGTAAAAACATTCTTTTAAGTTTTAAAATATAAGAAAACTTTTTACCAAATTTACTTCCATATTTTTCATCTCCTAAAATAGGATGACCTAAATATGCAGTATGAAACCCGTATTTGATGCATTCTACCTGTAATAGGAAAAACTTTTATTAATGTAAATACAGTAAATTTTTTACATATTTCAAAAAAAGTATATGATGGTTTGCCTAATTTTTTCACTATATTATAATATTCTCCATTAATATTAATTTTATATTTATTAATTGGAGCATATATATATGTATAATTTATTGGCCAATTACCTTCTACTAAAGCTAAATAACATTTTTCTATATATTGTTTTTTAAATGCGGAATTAATATAAAGTAAAAATTTTATAGATTTAGCTATTAATAAACATCCTGAAGTGTTTTTATCAATACGATGCACTAATTCAATAAAATTAATATCTTTTTTAATTAATTTTAAAGCTTCAATTAAACCAATATTACTACCACCATGAATAGCAAAACCAGAAGGTTTATTAATTATTAACCAATCATTAGATTCATAAATAATTTTATTAAGTAAAAATTTTTTTAATTTTTCTTTTATATTTATTTGTTTTTTTACTATATTATTATATAATATAGGAATTCTAACTTTATCACCTAGTTGTAATTTATTTTTAGCTTTAACTTTTTTATTATTTATTTTTATAATTCCTTTTCTAATAAGACGATAAATTAAATTCTTTGGTATACCTTTTAAACTTTTTATTAAATAATTATCTAATCTTTGAATTAATTGGTTATAAATTATAAAATAATAATTTTTTAAATTGTTCATTATTTATATTTAATTGCTTAAATATTTCTTTACTGATATAGTTTTATAAACATATTAACAAAAAATAGGATAAAAAGTAAACTTAGAAATGAAACGAATTCTTATTAATGCGACCCAACCAGAAGAATTAAGAGTTGCACTAGTAGATGGTCAATTCTTATATGATTTAGATATTGAATTTTGTAATAAAGAACAAAGAAAATCTAATATATATCGTGCTAAAATTGTTAGAATAGAACCTAGCTTAGAGGCAGCTTTTGTTGATTTTGGAGCAAAAAGACATGGTTTTTTACCTATTAAAGAAATATCTAATGAATATTTATTAAATGATTTTAATTCTAATATTAGAATTAGAGATTTAATTAAAGAAGGTCAAGAAATAATAGTGCAAGTTGATAAAGAAGAACGTAGTAATAAAGGCGCTGCTTTAACGACTTATATTAGTTTAGCAGGTAGATTTTTAGTATTAATGCCTAATAATCCTAGATCCGGAGGTATTTCTAGACGTATTACTGGAGCTGATAGGTTTCAATTAAAAGAAGCTATAAAAAATTTATTTATTCCTAATAATATGGGAATAATAGTTAGAACCGCAGGTATTGGCCGTTCAAGTAAAGATTTACAATGTGATTTAAATTATTTAATTCAAATTTGGGAAGCAATTACAGAAGAAGCAAACAAACGATCTGCTCCATTTTTAATATATAGAGAATCTAATGTTATTATTCGTGCAATGCGTGATTATTTAAGACAAGATATATGCGAGGTTTTAATAGATAGTGAAGATATTTATAATGATGCTATTAATTTTATTCAACAAGTTATGCCTAATTATCAAAAAAAAATTAAACTTTATAAAGATGAACTACCTCTTTTTAATAGATTTCAAATTGAATATCAAATTGCAACTGCTTATCAAAGAGAAGTTAAATTACCTTCAGGTGGAGCAATATTTATTGATACTACAGAAGCTTTAGTATCTATAGATATTAATTCAGCGCGTGCTACTAGAGGTGATGATATAGAAGAAACAGCTTTTCAAACAAATTTAGAAGCAGCTGATGAAATTGGTAGACAATTAAGATTACGTGATATTGGTGGGTTAGTAGTAATTGATTTTATTGATATGTCTTTAACAAGAAACCAAAGAGAAGTAGAAAATAAAATTCGTGAATCTATTAAAATTGATCGTGCGCGTATTCAATTAGGTCGTATTTCAAGGTTTGGTTTAATGGAAATGTCTAGACAACGATTACGTCCATCTTTACGTGAAAATAGTGGTATATTATGTCCAAGATGTAATGGACAAGGTACCATACGTGATGTTAGTTCTTTATCTCTTTCTATATTACGTTTAATAGAAGAAGAAGCTATGAAAGATAATAGTTCTAAAATTAGAGCTGTTTTACCAGTATCAATTGCTACTTATTTATTAAATGAAAAAAGAAACATTATAGTTAATATAGAATTAAGACAAGATGTAAAAATTATTATTATACCAGAACCAGATATGGATACTCCTCATTATGCAGTAGAAAGATTACGTGATGATCAAATTTTTGGAGAAAAATATAGTACTAATAAAAATCTTTTACGTAAAAAAAATACTTATATAGAAAATAAATTTATTATACGTACAGAAAAAGCAGCTGTTAGTACTGTAAATCATATTACTAAATATAATAATTTATTTTCACGTATATGGAAAAAATTAATAGATAAAATAATTTATTTTCACATGAAAAAATAATTTATATTTTTGGTTTTATTTGTTGTATACCTTGATATGTTCTAGGTGGTTTGATACCTATATGCATTTTATTAACTTTATCTATAATAATTTTATCTGCAATTGTTATTCTGCTTAACATTCTTAAATATTGTAACCAATTACGTATTAAAAATATTTCTTGCCATATTTCTTTATCTTCAACATTACGATATAAAGACCAAGATTTAGC